>JAWPHD010024869.1:0-17981 GCA_037043455.1 Cyrtodaria siliqua | reverse complement strand
GGGTCTTATGACCTTTTGGAATTTTGCTGAATAAAAGATATATATACTTACTGAAATCCAAATGTTGGTCTTAATCAATGTACGTCTTGTAAAACCTCTTCTCCAATAGAGCTGGTTTGAAATAGAGATTAAAAATAGACGTAAGCTGTCCACCATTTTCTTTATGAGTTTGTCATTGTGTGGTATTTTAATGTGCACCATGTCAGTGATCGTGTAAACAACTAGTGCACATTCTTCTGCTCCTGTGCAAAGAAGCTGGCCCTGAATCTGGAAATAGTAGTCGTTTGTTTCATCTAAAACGAGCTCCGAATTTGCGTTCTCTTTCAAATACGATACGGTTTCAACACCGATTGTTTTATCCTTAGCTGTAAAAGGGCACTTTACTTCAGCAATACGCAAACTGTCTATGATGCCATCTGGTGATTAGCGACGAAACATTCAGAATTCTCAATAGTGCAGTATGTCTTGGCGCCATGTTAGTGCCCAGGAAGGTAGGGTTCAAGCCTGCTGATTTCCCTTTTTTTTTCCTTTTTTTTAAAATTGTCATTGGTTTATATTATTCCTTTACATTTTTCACTTTCATAACGCAATCTTATAATTACACATGGTAACAGTGAACAGTTTATATGTGTTGTAATGTACACTATGTTGAAAGTGCGTATACATATGAAAAACTTACGGTGGAACGCATTGTTGGCTTGTCATGGCTTGTACATGCAACTTCTGGGCTCACTTGAAAAGCGATTAACGTTGTGTCTTGATACAGGTTTGCTGCAATAATTATAACAATAGTCATATTAACAATCATAACAACTAGACAGATAATATTGTACATATTCTTTACGTATTACTATTATGAATAATAATCATATGTACTATCAGATCGCGTAAAAATCTAAGTTATCTCTGTTTGTCCTATTTTCCCGTACACGTATTACGTCCCTTGGCAATGAAATGTCAACAAGCATCATTCTGCGTGCCATAGAGTGCCCGTTTCATTTCTGACTTGTGCATATCTGTTGAAAGTACGTATACATATGATAAACTTACGGTGGAACACAATGTTGGCTTGTCATGGCTTGTACATGCAACTTCTGGGCTCACTTGAGAAGCGATTAACGTTGTGTCTTGATACAGGTTTGCTGCAATAATTATAACAATAGTCATATTAACAATCATAACAACAAGCCAGATAATATTGTACATATTCTATACGTATTACTATTATGAATAATAATCATATGTACTATCAGATCGCGTAAAAATCTAAGTTATCTCTGTTTGTCCTATTTTCCCGTACACGTATTACGTCCCTTGGCAATGAAATGTCAACAAGTATCATTCTGCGTGCCATAGAGTGCCCGTTTCATTTCTGACTTGTGCATATCTGTTGAAAGTACGTATACATATGAAAAACTTACGGTGGAACGCATTGTTGGCTTGTCATGGCTTGTACATGCAACTTCTGGGCTCACTTGAGAAGCGATTAACGTTGTGTCTTGATACAGGTTTGCTGCAATAATTATAACAATAGTCATATTAACAATCATAACAACAAGCCAGATAATATTGTACATATTCTTTACGTATTACTATTATGAATAATAATCATATGTACTATCAGATCGCGTAAAAATCTAAGTTATCTCTGTTTGTCCTATTTTTCCGTACACGTATTACGTCCCTTGGCAATGAAATGTCAACAAGTATCATTCTGCGTGCCATAGAGTGCACGTTTCATTTCTGATGTGTGCATATCTGTTGAAAGTGCGTATACATATGAAAAACTCACGGTGGAACGCATTGTTGGCTTGTCATGGCTTGTACATGCAACTTCTGGGCTCACTTGAAAAGCGATTAACGTTGTGTCTTGATACAGGTTTGCTGCAATAATTATAACAATAGTCATATTAACAATCATAACAACAAGCCAGATAATATTGTACATATTCTTTACGTATTACTATTATGAATAATAATCATATGTACTATCAGATCGCGTAAAAATCTAAGTTATCTCTGTTTGTCCTATTTTCCCGTACACGTATTACGTCCCTTGGCAATGAAATGTCAACAAGTATCATTCTGCGTGCCATAGAGTGCACGTTTCATTTCTGATGTGTGCATATCTGTTGAAAGTGCGTATACATATGAAAAACTTACGGTGGAACGCATTGTTGGCTTGTCATGGCTTGTACATGCAACTTCTGGGCTCACTTGAAAAGCGATTAACGTTGTGTCTTGATACAGGTTTGCTGCAATAATTATAACAAAAGTCATATTAACAATCATAACAACTAGACAGATAATATTGTACATATTCTTTACGTATTACTATTATGAATAATAATCATATGTACTATCAGATCGCGTAAAAATCTAAGTTATCTCTGTTTGTCCTATTTTCCCGTACACGTATTACGTCCCTTGGCAATGAAATGTCAACAAGCATCATTCTGCGTGCCATAGAGTGCCCGTTTCATTTCTGACTTGTGCATATCTGTTGAAAGTACGTATACATATGATAAAACTTACGGTGGAACACAATGTTGGCTTGTCATGGCTTGTACATGCAACTTCTGGGCTCACTTGAGAAGCGATTAACGTTGTGTCTTGATACAGGTTTGCTGCAATAATTATAACAATAGTCATATTAACAATCATAACAACAAGCCAGATAATATTGTACATATTCTATACGTATTACTATTATGAATAATAATCATATGTACTATCAGATCGCGTAAAAATCTAAGTTATCTCTGTTTGTCCTATTTTCCCGTACACGTATTACGTCCCTTGGCAATGAAATGTCAACAAGTATCATTCTGCGTGCCATAGAGTGCCCGTTTCATTTCTGACTTGTGCATATCTGTTGAAAGTACGTATACATATGAAAAACTTACGGTGGAACGCATTGTTGGCTTGTCATGGCTTGTACATGCAACTTCTGGGCTCACTTGAAAAGCGATTAACGTTGTGTCTTGATACAGGTTTGCTGCAATAATTATAACAATAGTCATATTAACAATCATAACAACAAGCCAGATAATATTGTACATATTCTATACGTATTACTATTATGAATAACAATCATATGTACTATCAGATCGCGTAAAAATCTAAGTTATCTCTGTTTGTCCTATTTTCCCGTACACGTATTACGTCCCTTGGCAATGAAATGTCAACAAGTATCATTCTGCGTGCCATAGAGTGCCCGTTTCATTTCTGATTTGTGCATATCTGTTGAAAGTACGTATACATATGAAAAACTTACGGTGGAACGCATTGTTGGCTTGTCATGGCTTGTACATGCAACTTCTGGGCTCACTTGAGAAGCGATTAACGTTGTGTCTTGATACAGGTTTGCTGCAATAATTATAACAATAGTCATATTAACAAACATAACAACAAGCCAGATAATATTGTACATATTCTTTACCTATTACTATTATGAATAATAATCATATGTACTATCAGATCGCGTAAAAATCTAAGTTATCTCTGTTTGTCCTATTTTCCCGTACACGTATTACGTCCCTTGGCAATGAAATGTCAACAAGTATCATTCTGCGTGCCATAGAGTGCACGTTTCATTTCTGATGTGTGCATATCTGTTGAAAGTGCGTATACATATGAAAAACTTACGGTGGAACGCATTGTTGGCTTGTCATGGCTTGTACATGCAACTTCTGGGCTCACTTGAAAAGCGATTAACGTTGTGTCTTGATACAGGTTTGCTGCAATAATTATAACTATAGTCATATTAACAATCATAACAACAAGCCAGATAATATTGTACATATTCTATACGTATTACTATTATGAATAACAATCATATGTACTATCAGATCGCGTAAAAATCTAAGTTATCTCTGTTTGTCCTATTTTCCCGTACACGTATTACGTCCCTTGGCAATGAAATGTCAACAAGTATCATTCTGCGTGCCATAGAGTGCCCGTTTCATTTCTGATTTGTGCATATCTGTTGAAAGTACGTATACATATGAAAAACTTACGGTGGAACGCATTGTTGGCTTGTCATGGCTTGTACATGCAACTTCTGGGCTCACTTGAAAAGCGATTAACGTTGTGTCTTGATACAGGTTTGCTGCAATAATTATAACAATAGTCATATTAACAATCATAACAACTAGACAGATAATATTGTACATATTCTTTACGTATTACTATTATGAATAATAATCATATGTACTATCAGATCGCGTAAAAATCTAAGTTATCTCTGTTTGTCCTATTTTCCCGTACACGTATTACGTCCCTTGGCAATGAAATGTCAACAAGTATCATTCTGCGTGCCATAGAGTGCCCGTTTCATTTCTGACTTGTGCATATCTGTTGAAAGTACGTATACATATGATAAACTTACGGTGGAACACAATGTTGGCTTGTCATGGCTTGTACATGCAACTTCTGGGCTCACTTGAGAAGCGATTAACGTTGTGTCTTGATACAGGTTTGCTGCAATAATTATAACAATAGTCATATTAACAATCATAACAACAAGCCAGATAATATTGTACATATTCTTTACGTATTACTATTATGAATAATAATCATATGTACTATCAGATCGCGTAAAAATCTAAGTTATCTCTGTTTGTCCTATTTTCCCGTACACGTATTACGTCCCTTGGCAATGAAATGTCAACAAGTATCATTCTGCGTGCCATAGAGTACACGTTTCATTTCTGATGTGTGCATATCTGTTGAAAGTGCGTATACATATGAAAAACTTACGGTGGAACACAATGTTGGCTTGTCATGGCTTGTACATGCAACTTCTGGGCTCACTTGAGAAGCGATTAACGTTGTGTCTTGATACAGGTTTGCTGCAATAATTATAACAATAGTCATATTAACAATCATAACAACAAGCCAGATAATATTGTACATATTCTTTACGTATTACTATTATGAATAATAATCATATGTACTATCAGATCGCGTAAAAATCTAAGTTATCTCTGTTTGTCCTATTTTCCCGTACACGTATTACGTCCCTTGGCAATGAAATGTCAACAAGTATCATTCTGCGTGCCATAGAGTACACGTTTCATTTCTGATGTGTGCATATCTGTTGAAAGTGCGTATACATATGAAAAACTTACGGTGGAACGCATTGTTGGCTTGTCATGGCTTGTACATGCAACCTCTGGGCTCACTTGAAAAGCGATTAACGTTGTGTCTTGATACAGGTTTGCTGCAATAATTATAACAACAGTCATATTAACAATCATAACAACAAGCCAGATAATATTGTATATATTCTTTACGTATTACTATTATGAATAATAATCATATGTACTATCAGATCGCGTAAAAATCTAAGTTATCTCTGTTTGTCCTATTTTCCCGTACACGTATTACGTCCCTTGGCAATGAAATGTCAACAAGTATCATTCTGCGTGCCATAGAGTGCCCGTTTCATTTCTGACTTGTGCATATCTGTTGAAAGTACGTATACATATGAAAAACTTACGGTGGAACGCATTGTTGGCTTGTCATGGCTTGTACATGCAACTTCTGGGCTCACTTGAGAAGCGATTAACGTTGTGTCTTGATACAGGTTTGCTGCAATAATTATAACAATAGTCATATTAACAATCATAACAACAAGCCAGATAATATTGTACATATTCTATACGTATTACTCTTATGAATAATAATCATATGTACTATCAGATCGCGTAAAAATCTAAGTTATCTCTGTTTGTCCTATTTTCCCGTACACGTATTACGTCCCTTGGCAATGAAATGTCAACAAGTATGATTCTGCGTGCCATAGAGTGCCCGTTTCATTTCTGACTTGTGCATATCTGTTGAAAGTACGTATACATATGAAAAACTTACGGTGGAACGCATTGTTGGCTTGTCATGGCTTGTACATGCAACTTCTGGGCTCACTTGAGAAGCGATTAACGTTGTGTCTTGATACAGGTTTGCTGCAATAATTATAACAATAGTCATATTAACAATCATAACAACAAGCCAGATAATATTGTACATATTCTTTACGTATTACTATTATGAATAATAATCATATGTACTATCAGATCGCGTAAAAATCTAAGTTATCTCTGTTTGTCCTATTTTCCCGTACACGTATTACGTCCCTTGGCAATGAAATGTCAACAAGTATCATTCTGCGTGCCATAGAGTGCACGTTTCATTTCTGATGTGTGCATATCTGTTGAAAGTGCGTATACATATGAAAAACTTACGGTGGAACGCATTGTTGGCTTGTCATGGCTTGTACATGCAACTTCTGGGCTCACTTGAAAAGCGATTAACGTTGTGTCTTGATACAGGTTTGCTGCAATAATTATAACAATAGTCATATTAACAATCATAACAACAAGCCAGATAATATTGTACATATTCTTTACGTATTACTATTATGAATAATAATCATATGTACTATCAGATCGCGTAAAAATCTAAGTTATCTCTGTTTGTCCTATTTTCCCGTACACGTATTACGTCCCTTGGCAATGAAATGTCAACAAGTATGATTCTGCGTGCCATAGAGTGCCCGTTTCATTTCTGACTTGTGCATATCTGTTGAAAGTACGTACACATATGATAAACTTACTGTGGAACGCAATGTTGTCTTGTCATGGCTTGTACATGCAACTTCTGGGCTCACTTGAGAAGCGATTAACGTTGTGTCTTGATACAGGTTTGCTGCAATAAATATAACAATAGTCATATTAACAATCATAACAACAAGCCAGATAATATTGTACATATTCTATACGTATTACTATTATGAATAATAATCATATGTACTATCAGATCGCGTAAAAATCTAAGTTATCTCTGTTTGTCCTATTTTCCCGTACACGTATTACGTCCCTTGGCAATGAAATGTCAACAAGTATCATTCTGCGTGCCATAGAGTGCCCGTTTCATTTCTGACTTGTGCATATCTGTTGAAAGTACGTATACATATGAAAAACTTACGGTGGAACGCATTGTTGGCTTGTCATGGCTTGTACATGCAACTTCTGGGCTCACTTGAGAAGCGATTAACGTTGTGTCTTGATACAGGTTTGCTGCAATAATTATAACAATAGTCATATTAACAATCATAACAACAAGCCAGATAATATTGTACATATTCTATACGTATAACTCTTATGAATAATAATCATATGTACTATCAGATCGCGTAAAAATCTAAGTTATCTCTGTTTGTCCTATTTTCCCGTACACGTATTACGTCCCTTGGCAATGAAATGTCAACAAGTATGATTCTGCGTGCCATAGAGTGCCCGTTTCATTTCTGACTTGTGCATATCTGTTGAAAGTACGTATACATATGATAAACTTACGGTGGAACGCAATGTTGGCTTGTCATGGCTTGTACATGCAACTTCTGGGCTCACTTGAGAAGCGATTAACGTTGTGTTTTGATACAGGTTTGCTGCAATAATTATAACAATAGTCATATTAACAATCATAACAACAAGCCAGATAATATTGTACATATTCTATACGTATTACTCTTATGAATAATAATCATATGTACTATCAGATCGCGTAAAAATCTAAGTTATCTCTGTTTGTCCTATTTTCCCGTAAACGTATTACGTCCCTTGGCAATGAAATGTCAACAAGTATGATTCTGCGTGCCATAGAGTGCCCGTTTCATTTCTGACTTGTGCATATCTGTTGAAAGTACGTATACATATGATAAACTTACGGTGGAACGCAATGTTGGCTTGTCATGGCTTGTACATGCAACTTCTGGGCTCACTTGAGAAGCGATTAACGTTGTGTCTTGATACAGGTTTGCTGCAATAATTATAACAATAGTCATATTAACAATCATAACAACAAGCCAGATAATATTGTACATATTCTATACGTATTACTATTATGAATAACAATCATATGTACTATCAGATCGCGTAAAAATCTAAGTTATCTCTGTTTGTCCTATTTTCCCGTACACGTATTACGTCCCTTGGCAATGAAATGTCAACAAGTATGATTCTGCGTGCCATAGAGTGCCCGTTTCATTTCTGACTTGTGCATATCTGTTGAAAATACGTATACATATGATAAACTTACGGTGGAACGCAATGTTGGCTTGTCATGGCTTGTACATGCAACTTCTGGGCTCACTTGAGAAGCGATTAACGTTGTGTCTTGATACAGGTTTGCTGCAATAATTATAACAATAGTCATATTAACAATCATAACAACAAGCCAGATAATATTGTACATATTCTATACGTATTACTATTATGAATAATAATCATATGTACTATCAGATCGCGTAAAAATCTAAGTTATCTCTGTTTGTCCTATTTTCCCGTACACGTATTACGTCCCTTGGCAATGAAATGTCAACAAGTATCATTCTGCGTGCCATAGAGTGCCCGTTTCATTTCTGACTTGTGCATATCTGTTGAAAGTACGTATACATATGATAAACTTACGGTGGAACGCATTGTTGGCTTGTCATGGCTTGTACATGCAACTTCTGGGCTCACTTGAGAAGCGATTAACGTTGTGTCTTGATACAGGTTTGCTGCAATAATTATAACAATAGTCATATTAACAATCATAACAACAAGCCAGATAATATTGTACATATTCTTTACGTATTACTATTATGAATAATAATCATATGTACTATCAGATCGCGTAAAAATCTAAGTTATCTCTGTTTGTCCTATTTTCCCGTACACGTATTACGTCCCTTGGCAATGAAATGTCAACAAGTATCATTCTGCGTGCCATAGAGTGCCCGTTTCATTTCTGACTTGTGCATATCTGTTGAAAGTACGTATACATATGAAAAACTTACGGTGGAACGCATTGTTGGCTTGTCATGGCTTGTACATGCAACTTCTGGGCTCACTTGAGAAGCGATTAACGTTGTGTCTTGATACAGGTTTGCTGCAATAATTATAACAATAGTCATATTAACAATCATAACAACAAGCCAGATAATATTGTACATATTCTTTACGTATTACTATTATGAATAATAATCATATGTACTATCAGATCGCGTAAAAATCTAAGTTATCTCTGTTTGTCCTATTTTTCCGTACACGTATTACGTCCCTTGGCAATGAAATGTCAACAAGTATCATTCTGCGTGCCATAGAGTGCACGTTTCATTTCTGATGTGTGCATATCTGTTGAAAGTGCGTATACATATGAAAAACTTACGGTGGAACGCATTGTTGGCTTGTCATGGCTTGTACATGCAACTTCTGGGCTCACTTGAAAAGCGATTAACGTTGTGTCTTGATACAGGTTTGCTGCAATAATTATAACAATAGTCATATTAACAATCATAACAACAAGCCAGATAATATTGTACATATTCTATACGTATTACTATTATGAATAACAATCATATGTACAATCAGATCGCGTAAAAATCTAAGTTATCTCTGTTTGTCCTATTTTCCCGTACACGTATTACGTCCCTTGGCAATGAAATGTCAACAAGTATCATTCTGCGTGCCATAGAGTGCCCGTTTCATTTCTGACTTGTGCATATCTGTTGAAAGTACGTATACATATGAAAAACTTACGGTGGAACGCATTGTTGGCTTGTCATGGCTTGTACATGCAACTTCTGGGCTCACTTGAGAAGCGATTAACGTTGTGTCTTGATACAGGTTTGCTGCAATAATTATAACAATAGTCATATTAACAATCATAACAACAAGCCAGATAATATTGTACATATTCTTTACGTATTACTATTATGAATAATAATCATATGTACTATCAGATCGCGTAAAAATCTAAGTTATCTCTGTTTGTCCTATTTTTCCGTACACGTATTACGTCCCTTGGCAATGAAATGTCAACAAGTATCATTATGCGTGCCATAGAGTGCCCGTTTCATTTCTGACTTGTGCATATCTGTTGAAAGTACGTATACATATGATAAACTTACGGTGGAACGCAATGTTGGCTTGTCATGGCTTGTACATGCAACTTCTGGGCTCACTTGAGAAGCGATTAACGTTGTGTCTTGATACAGGTTTGCTGCAATAATTATAACAATAGTCATATTAACAATCATAACAACAAGCCAGATAATATTGTACATATTCTATACGTATTACTCTTATGAATAATAATCATATGTACTATCAGATCGCGTAAAAATCTAAGTTATCTCTGTTTGTCCTATTTTCCCGTACACGTATTACGTCCCTTGGCAATGAAATGTCAACAAGTATGATTCTGCTTGCCATAGAGTGCCCGTTTCATTTCTGACTTGTGCATATCTGTTGAAAGTACGTATACATATGATAAACTTACGGTGGAACGCAATGTTGGCTTGTCATGGCTTGTACATGCAACTTCTGGGCTCACTTGAGAAGCGATTAACGTTGTGTCTTGATACAGGTTTGCTGCAATAATTATAACAATAGTCATATTAACAATCATAACAACAAGCCAGATAATATTGTACATATTCTATACGTATTACTATTATGAATAACAATCATATGTACTATCAGATCGCGTAAAAATCTAAGTTATCTCTGTTTGTCCTATTTTCCCGTACACGTATTACGTCCCTTGGCAATGAAATGTCAACAAGTATGATTCTGCGTGCCATAGAGTGCCCGTTTCATTTCTGACTTGTGCATATCTGTTGAAAGTACGTATACATATGATAAACTTACGGTGGAACGCAATGTTGGCTTGTCATGGCTTGTACATGCAACTTCTGGGCTCACTTGAGAAGCGATTAACGTTGTGTCTTGATACAGGTTTGCTGCAATAATTATAACAATAGTCATATTAACAATCATAACAACAAGCCAGATAATATTGTACATATTCTATACGTATTACTATTATGAATAATAATCATATGTACTATCAGATCGCGTAAAAATCTAAGTTATCTCTGTTTGTCCTATTTTCCCGTACACGTATTACGTCCCTTGGCAATGAAATGTCAACAAGTATCATTCTGCGTGCCATAGAGTGCCCGTTTCATTTCTGACTTGTGCATATCTGTTGAAAGTACGTATACATATGATAAACTTACGGTGGAACGCATTGTTGGCTTGTCATGGCTTGTACATGCAACTTCTGGGCTCACTTGAGAAGCGATTAACGTTGTGTCTTGATACAGGTTTGCTGCAATAATTATAACAATAGTCATATTAACAATCATAACAACAAGCCAGATAATATTGTACATATTCTATACGTATTACTATTATGAATAACAATCATATGTACAATCAGATCGCGTAAAAATCTAAGTTATCTCTGTTTGTCCTATTTTCCGTACACGTATTACGTCCCTTGGCAATGAAATGTCAACAAGTATCATTCTGCGTGCCATAGAGTGCCCGTTTCATTTCTGACTTGTGCATATCTGTTGAAAGTACGTATACATATGAAAAACTTACGGTGGAACGCATTGTTGGCTTGTCATGGCTTGTACATGCAACTTCTGGGCTCACTTGAGAAGCGATTAACGTTGTGTCTTGATACAGGTTTGCTGCAATAATTATAACAATAGTCATATTAACAATCATAACAACAAGCCAGATAATATTGTACATATTCTTTACGTATTACTATTATGAATAATAATCATATGTACTATCAGATCGCGTAAAAATCTAAGTTATCTCTGTTTGTCCTATTTTTCCGTACACGTATTACGTCCCTTGGCAATGAAATGTCAACAAGTATGATTCTGCGTGCCATAGAGTGCCCGTTTCATTTCTGATGTGTGCATATCTGTTGAAAGTGCGTATACATATGAAAAACTTACGGTGGAACGCATTGTTGGCTTGTCATGGCTTGTACATGCAACTTCTGGGCTCACTTGAAAAGCGATTAACGTTGTGTCTTGATACAGGTTTGCTGCAATAATTATAACAATAGTCATATTAACAATCATAACAACAAGCCAGATAATAGTGTACATATTCTATACGTATTACTATTATGAATAACAATCATATGTACTATCAGATCGCGTAAAAATCTAAGTTATCTCAGTTTGTCCTATTTTCCCGTACACGTATTACGTCCCTTGGCAATGAAATGTCAACAAGTATCATTCTGCGTGCCATAGAGTGCCCGTTTCATTTCTGACTTGTGCATATCTGTTGAAAGTACGTATACATATGAAAAACTTACGGTGGAACGCATTGTTGGCTTGTCATGGCTTGTACATGCAACTTCTTGGCTCACTTGAGAAGCGATTAACGTTGTGTCTTGATACAGGTTTGCTGCAATAATTATAACAATAGTCATATTAACAATCATAACAACAAGCCAGATAATATTGTACATATTCTTTACGTATTACTATTATGAATAATAATCATATGTACTATCAGATCGCGTAAAAATCTAAGTTATCTCTGTTTGTCCTATTTTTCCGTACACGTATTACGTCCCTTGGCAATGAAATGTCAACAAGTATGATTCTGCGTGCCATAGAGTGCCCGTTTCATTTCTGACTTGTGCATATCTGTTGAAAGTACGTATACAGATGATAAACTTACGGTGGAACGCAATGTTGGCTTGTCATGGCTTGTACATGCAACTTCTGGGCTCACTTGAGAAGCGATTAACGTTGTGTCTTGATACAGGTTTGCTGCAATAATTATAACAATAGTCATATTAACAATCATAACAACAAGCCAGATAATATTGTACATATTCTATACGTATTACTATTATGAATAATAATCATATGTACTATCAGATCGCGTAAAAATCTAAGTTATCTCTGTTTGTCCTATTTTCCCGTACACGTATTACGTCCCTTGGCAATGAAATGTCAACAAGTATCATTCTGCGTGACATAGAGTGCCCGTTTCATTTCTGACTTGTGCATATCTGTTGAAAGTACGTATACATATGATAAACTTACGGTGGAACGCAATGTTGGCTTGTCATAGCTTGTACATGCAACTTCTGGGCTCACTTGAGAAGCGATTAACGTTGTGTCTTGATACAGGTTTGCTGCAATAATTATAACAATAGTCATATTAACAATCATAACAACAAGCCAGATAATAGTGTACATATTCTATACGTATTACTATTATGAATAACAATCATATGTACTATCAGATCGCGTAAAAATCTAAGTTATCTCAGTTTGTCCTATTTTCCCGTACACGTATTACGTCCCTTGGCAATGAAATGTCAACAAGTATCATTCTGCGTGCCATAGAGTGCCCGTTTCATTTCTGACTTGTGCATATCTGTTGAAAGTACGTATACATATGAAAAACTTACGGTGGAACGCATTGTTGGCTTGTCATGGCTTGTACATGCAACTTCTGGGCTCACTTGAGAAGCGATTAACGTTGTGTCTTGATACAGGTTTGCTGCAATAATTATAACAATAGTCATATTAACAATCATAACAACAAGCCAGATAATATTGTACATATTCTTTACGTATTACTATTATGAATAATAATCATATGTACTATCAGATCGCGTAAAAATCTAAGTTATCTCTGTTTGTCCTATTTTTCCGTACACGTATTACGTCCCTTGGCAATGAAATGTCAACAAGTATGATTCTGCGTGCCATAGAGTGCCCGTTTCATTTCTGACTTGTGCATATCTGTTGAAAGTACGTATACATATGATAAACTTACGGTGGAACGCAATGTTGGCTTGTCATGGCTTGTACATGCAACTTCTGGGCTCACTTGAGAAGCGATTAACGTTGTGTCTTGATACAGGTTTGCTGCAATAATTATAACAATAGTCATATTAACAATCATAACAACAAGCCAGATAATATTGTACATATTCAATACGTATTACTATTATGAATAATAATCATATGTACTATCAGATCGCGTAAAAATCTAAGTTATCTCTGTTTGTCCTATTTTCCCGTACACGTATTACGTCCCTTGGCAATGAAATGTCAACAAGTATGATTCTGCGTGCCATAGAGTTCCCGTTTCATTTCTGACTTGTGCATATCTGTTGAAAGTACGTATACATATGATAAACTTACGGTGGAACGCAATGTTGGCTTGTCATGGCTTGTACATGCAACTTCTGGGCTCACTTGAGAAGCGATTAACGTTGTGTCTTGATACAGGTTTGCTGCAATAATTATAACAATAGTCATATTAACAATCATAACAACAAGCCAGATAATATTGTACATATTCAATACGTATTACTATTATGAATAATAATCATATGTACTATCAGATCGCGTAAAAATCTAAGTTATCTCTGTTTGTCCTATTTTCCCGTACACGTATTACGTCCCTTGGCAATGAAATGTCAACAAGTATGATTCTACGTGCCATAGAGTGCCCGTTTCATTTCTGACTTGTGCATATCTGTTGAAAGTACGTATACATATGATAAACTTACGGTGGAACGCAATGTTGGCTTGTCATGGCTTGTACATGCAACTTCTGGGCTCACTTGAGAAGCGATTAACGTTGTGTCTTGATACAGGTTTGCTGCAATAATTATAACAATAGTCATATTAACAATCATAACAACAAGCCAGATAATATTGTACATATTCTTTACGTATTACTATTATGAACAATAATCATATGTACTATCAGATCGCGTAAAAATCTAAGTTATCTCTGTTTGTCCTATTTTCCCGTACACGTATTACGTCCCTTGGCAATGAAATGTCAACAAGTATCATTCTGCGTGCCATAGAGTGCACGTTTCATTTCTGATGTGTGCATATCTGTTGAAAGTGCGTATACATATGAAAAACTTACGGTGGAACGCATTGTTGGCTTGTCATGGCTTGTACATGCAACTTCTGGGCTCACTTGAAAAGCGATTAACGTTGTGTCTTGATACAGGTTTGCTGCAATAATTATAACAATAGTCATATTAACAATCATAACAACAAGCCAGATAATAGTGTACATATTCTATACGTATTACTATTATGAATAACAATCATATGTACTATCAGATCGCGTAAAAATCTAAGTTATCTCAGTTTGTCCTATTTTCCCGTACACGTATTACGTCCCTTGGCAATGAAATGTCAACAAGTATCATTCTGCGTGCCATAGAGTGCCCGTTTCATTTCTGACTTGTGCATATCTGTTGAAAGTACGTATACATATGAAAAACTTACGGTGGAACGCATTGTTGGCTTGTCATGGCTTGTACATGCAACTTCTGGGCTCACTTGAGAAGCGATTAACGTTGTGTCTTGATACAGGTTTGCTGCAATAATTATAACAATAGTCATATTAACAATCATAACAACAAGCCAGATAATATTGTACATATTCTTTACGTATTACTATTATGAATAATAATCATATGTACTATCAGATCGCGTAAAAATCTAAGTTATCTCTGTTTGTCCTATTTTTCCGTACACGTATTACGTCCCTTGGCAATGAAATGTCAACAAGTATGATTCTGCGTGCCATAGAGTGCCCGTTTCATTTCTGACTTGTGCATATCTGTTGAAAGTACGTATACATATGATAAACTTACGGTGGAACGCAATGTTGGCTTGTCATGGCTTGTACATGCAACTTCTGGGCTCACTTGAGAAGCGATTAACGTTGTGTCTTGATACAGGTTTGCTGCAATAATTATAACAATAGTCATATTAACAATCATAACAACAAGCCAGATAATATTGTACATATTCAATACGTATTACTATTATGAATAATAATCATATGTACTATCAGATCGCGTAAAAATCTAAGTTATCTCTGTTTGTCCTATTTTCCCGTACACGTATTACGTCCCTTGGCAATGAAATGTCAACAAGTATGATTCTGCGTGCCATAGAGTTCCCGTTTCATTTCTGACTTGTGCATATCTGTTGAAAGTACGTATACATATGATAAACTTACGGTGGAACGCAATGTTGGCTTGTCATGGCTTGTACATGCAACTTCTGGGCTCACTTGAGAAGCGATTAACGTTGTGTCTTGATACAGGTTTGCTGCAATAATTATAACAATAGTCATATTAACAATCATAACAACAAGCCAGATAATATTGTACATATTCAATACGTATTACTATTATGAATAATAATCATATGTACTATCAGATCGCGTAAAAATCTAAGTTATCTCTGTTTGTCCTATTTTCCCGTACACGTATTACGTCCCTTGGCAATGAAATGTCAACAAGTATGATTCTACGTGCCATAGAGTGCCCGTTTCATTTCTGACTTGTGCATATCTGTTGAAAGTACGTATACATATGATAAACTTACGGTGGAACGCAATGTTGGCTTGTCATGGCTTGTACATGCAACTTCTGGGCTCACTTGAGAAGCGATTAACGTTGTGTCTTGATACAGGTTTGCTGCAATAATTATAACAATAGTCATATTAACAATCATAACAACAAGCCAGATAATATTGTACATATTCTTTACGTATTACTATTATGAACAATAATCATATGTACTATCAGATCGCGTAAAAATCTAAGTTATCTCTGTTTGTCCTATTTTCCCGTACACGTATTACGTCCCTTGGCAATGAAATGTCAACAAGTATCATTCTGCGTGCCATAGAGTGCACGTTTCATTTCTGATGTGTGCATATCTGTTGAAAGTGCGTATACATATGAAAAACTTACGGTGGAACGCATTGTTGGCTTGTCATGGCTTGTACATGCAACTTCTGGGCTCACTTGAGAAGCGATTAACGTTGTGTCTTGATACAGGTTTGCTGCAATAATTATAACAATAGTCATATTAACAATCATAACAACAAGCCAGATAATATTGTACATATTCTTTACGTATTACTATTATGAATAATAATCATATGTACTATCAGATCGCGTAAAAATCTAAGTTATCTCTGTTTGTCCTATTTTTCCGTACACGTATTACGTCCCTTGGCAATGAAATGTCAACAAGTATCATTCTGCGTGCCATAGAGTGCACGTTTCATTTCTGATGTGTGCATATCTGTTGAAAGTGCGTATACATATGAAAAACTTACGGTGGAACGCATTGTTGGCTTGTCATGGCTTGTACATGCAACTTCTGGGCTCACTTGAAAAGCGATTAACGTTGTGTCTTGATACAGGTTTGCTGCAATAATTATAACAATAGTCATATTAACAATCATAACAACAAGCCAGATAATATTGTACATATTCTATACGTATTACTATTATGAATAACAATCATATGTACAATCAGATCGCGTAAAAATCTAAGTTATCTCTGTTTGTCCTATTTTCCCGTACACGTATTACGTCCCTTGGCAATGAAATGTCAACAAGTATCATTCTGCGTGCCATAGAATGCCCGTTTCATTTCTGACTTGTGCATATCTGTTGAAAGTACGTATACATATGAAAAACTTACGGTGGAACGCATTGTTGGCTTGTCATGGCTTGTACATGCAACTTCTGGGCTCACTTGAGAAGCGATTAACGTTGTGTCTTGATACAGGTTTGCTGCAATAATTATAACAATAGTCATATTAACAATCATAACAACAAGCCAGATAATATTGTACATATTCTTTACGTATTACTATTATGAACAATAATCATATGTACTATCAGATCGCGTAAAAATCTAAGTTATCTCTGTTTGTCCTATTTTCCCGTACACGTATTACGTCCCTTGGCAATGAAATGTCAACAAGTATCATTCTGCGTGCCATAGAGTGCACGTTTCATTTCTGATGTGTGCATATCTGTTGAAAGTGCGTATACATATGAAAAACTTACGGTGGAACGCATTGTTGGCTTGTCATGGCTTGTACATGCAACTTCTGGGCTCACTTGAGAAGCGATTAACGTTGTGTCTTGATACAGGTTTGCTGCAATAATTATAACAATAGTCATATTAACAATCATAACAACAAGCCAGATAATATTGTACATATTCTATACGTATTACTATTATGAATAATAATCATATGTACTATCAGATCGCGTAAAAATCTAAGTTATCTCTGTTTGTC
>JAWPHD010024868.1:0-17983 GCA_037043455.1 Cyrtodaria siliqua | reverse complement strand
TATATGCGTAAGAACTGAATATATATGTGTAAGAACTGCATATATATGTGTAAGAACTGACTATATTTGCGTAAGAAATGAATATATATGCGTAAAACTGAATATATATGCGAAAAAAAGGAATATAAATGCGTAAGAACGGAATATATGTGTAAGAACGGTATATATATGTGTAAGAACTGAATATATATACGTAAGAACTGAATATATATGCGTAAGAACTGAATATTTATGCGTAAGAACTGAATATATATGCGTAAGAACGGAATATATACGTGTAAGAACGGAATATATACATGTAAGAACGGAATATATATGTGTAAGAACGGAATATATATACGTTAGAACGGAATATATACGTGTAAGAACGGAATATATATGTGTAAGAACGGAATATATGTGTAAGAATGGAATATATATGCGTAAGAACTGAATATATATGCGTAAGAACTGAACATATATGCTTAAGAACGGAATATGTATGCGTAAGAACGGAATATGTACGTGTAAGAACGAAATATATATGTGTAAGAACGGAAAATATATGTGTAACAATTGAATATATATATGTAACAACTGAATATATATGTGTAAAAACTGAATATATATGCGTAAGAACGGAATATATATGTGTAAGAACGGAATATATGTGTAAGAACGGAATATATATGTGTAAGAACGAAATATATATATGTGTAAAAACGGAATATATATGTGTAAGAACTAAATATATATGTGTAAGAACTGAATATATGTGTGTAACAACTGAATATATATGCGTAAGAACTGAATATATATGCGTAAGAACGGAATATATATGTGTAAGAACGGAATATATATGTGTAAGAACTGAATATATATACGTAATAACTGAATATATATGCGTAAGAACTGAATATTTATGCGTAAGAACTGAATATATATGCGTAAGAACGGAATATATACGTGTAAGAACGGAATATATGTGTGTAAGAACTGAATATATTTGCGTAAGAACTGAATATATATGCGTAAAACTGAATATATATGCGAAAAAACGGAATATATATGCGTAAGAACGGAATATATGTGTAAAAACGGAATATATATGTTTAAGAACTGAATATATATACGTAATAACTGAATATATATGCGTAAGAACTGAATATTTATGCGTAAGAACTGAATATATATGCGTAAGAACGGAATATATACGTGTAAGAACGGAATATATACGTGTAAGAACGGTATATATATGTGTAAGAACGGAATATATATACGTTAGAACGGAATATATACGTGTAAGAACGGAATATATATGTGTAAGAACGGAATATATGTGTAAAAATATATATGCGTAAGAACGGAATATATGTGTAAGAATGGAATATATATGCGTAAGAACTGAATATATATGCGTAAGAACTGAACATATATGCTTAAGAACGAAATATATATGCGTAAGAACGGAATATGTACGTGTAAGAACAAAATATATATGTGTAAGAACGGAATATATATGTGTAACAACTGAATATATATATGTAATAACTGAATATATATGTGTAAGAACTGAATATATATGCTTAAGAACGGAATATATATGTGTAAGAACGTAATATATGTGTAAGAACGGAATATATATGTGTAAGAACGAAATATATATATGTGTAAAAACGGAATATATACTTGTAAGAACGGAATATATATGTGTAAGAACAGAGTATATATGTGTAAGAACGGAATATATATGTGTAAAAACGGAATGCATATGTGTAAGAACTGAATATATATGTGTAAGAACTGAATATATATGTGTAAGAACTGAATATATATGTGTAAGAACGGAATATATATGCGTAAGAACTTAATATTTATGCGTAAGAACTGAATATATATGCGTAAGGACTGAATATATATGCTTAAGAACTGAATATATATGCGTAGAACTGAATATATATGCGTAAGAACTGAATATATATGCGTAAAACTGAATAAATATGCGAAAAAACTGAATATATATGCGTAAGAACGGAATATATGTGTAAGAACGGAATATATATGTGTAAGAACGGAATATATATGTGTAAGAACGGAATATATATGTGTAAGAACTGAATATATATGTGTAAGAACTGAATATATGTGTGTAACAACTGAATATATATGCGTAAGAACGGAATATATATGCGTAATAACTGAATATATATGCGTAAGAACGGAATATATATGTGTAAGAACGGAATATATATGTGTAAGAACTGAATATATATGTGTAAGAACGGAATATATGTGTAAGAATATATATGCGTAAGAACGGAATATATATGCGTTAGAACGGAATATATATGTGTAATAACGGAATATATATGTGTAAGAACGGAATATATGTGTAAGAATATATATGCGTAAGAACGGTATATATATGTGTAAGAACGGAATATATATGCGTAAGAACTGAATATATATGCGTAAGAACTGAACATATATGCGTAAGAACGGAATATATATGCGTAAGAACGGAATATGTACGTGTAAGAACCGAATATATATGTGTAAGTACGGAATATATATGTGTAACAACTGAATATATATGCGTAAGAACTGAATATATATGCTTATGAACTGAATATATATGCGTAAAACTGAAGATATATGCGTAAGAACTGAATATATATGCGTAAAAGCTGAATATATATGCATAAGAACTGAATATATATGAGTAAGAACTGAATATATATGCGTAAGAACTGAATATATATGCATAAGAATTGAATATATATGCGTAAGAACTGAATATATATGCGTAAGAACTGAATATATGCGTAAGATCTCAATATGTATGCGTAAGAACTAATATATATGTATACGAACGGAAAATATATATGTAAGAACGGAATATATATGTGTAAGAAATGAATATATATGTGTAAGAACTGAATATATATGTGTAAGAACTGAATATATATGTGTAAGAACTGAATATATATGTGTAAGAACGGAATATATATGTTTAAGAACGGAATATATATGTGTAAGAAGTGAATATATATGTGTAAGAACTGAATATATATGTGTAAGTACTAAATATATATGCGTAAGAACGGAATATATATGCGTAAGAACTGAATATATATGCGTAAGAACTGAACATATATGCGTAAGAACTGAACATATATGCGTAAGAACAGAATAAATATGCATAAGAACGGAATATATATGTGTAAGTACAGAATATATGTGTAAGAATATATATGCGTAAGAACGGAATATGTATGTGTAATAACGGAATATATATGCGTAAGAACTGAATATATATGCGTAAGAACTGAATATAGATGCGTAAGAACTGAACATATATGCGTAAGAACTGAATATATATGCGAAAGAACTGAATATATATGCGTAAGAACTGAATATATGTGTAAGAACTGAATATATACGTGTAAGAACTGAATATATATGTGTAAGAACTGAATATATATGCGTAAGAACTGAATATATGTGCGTAAAACTGAAAATATATGCGTAAGAACTAAATATATATGCGTAAGAACGGAATATATATGCGTAAGAACGGAATATATATGTGTAAGAACTGAATATATATGTGTAAGAACGGAATATATATGTAAGAATATATATGCGTAAAACTGAATATATATGCGTAAGAAGTGAATATATATGCGTAAGAACTGAATATGTATTCGTAAGAATGAATATATATAAGTAAGAACTGAATATATATGCGTAATAACTGAATATGTATGCGTAAGAACTGAACAGTTATGCGTAAGAAATGAACATAAATGCGTAAGAACTGAACATATATGCGTAAGATCTGAACTTATGCGTAAGAACTGAATATATATGCGTAAGAACTGAATATGTATGCGAAAGAACGTAATATATATGTGTAAGAACTGAAAATATATGTGTAAGAACTGAATATGTATGCGTAAGAACTGAACATATATGCGTAAGAACTGAACATATATGCGTAAGAACTGAACATATATGCGTAAGAACTGAACATATATGCGCAAGAACTGAACATATATGTGTAAGGACTGAATATATATGTGTAAGAACGGAATAAATATGTGTAAGAACGGAATATATATGCGCAAGAAGTGAATATATATGCGTAAGATATATGCGTAAGAACGGAATATATATGCGTAAGAACGGAATATATTTGCGTAAGAACGGAATATATATGTGTAAGAACGGAATATATATGTGTAAGAACTGAATATATATGTGTAAGAACGGAATATATGTGTAAGAATATATATGCGTAAGAACGGAATATATATGTGTAAGAAAAGAATATATATGTATAAGAACGGAATATATAAGTGTAAAAACGGAATATATATGTGTAAGAACGGAATATATACGTGTAAGAACGGAATATATAAGTGTAAGAACGGAATATATATGTGTAAGAACGGAATATATGCGTTAGAACGGAATATATATGTGTAAGAACGGAATATATATGTGTAAGAACGGAATATATGTGTAAGAATATATATGCTTAAGAACGGAATATATATGTGTAAGAACGGAATATATGTGTAAGAATAAATATGCGTAGGAACGGAATATATATGTGCTAGAACGGAACATATATGCGTAAGAACGAAACATATATGCGTAAGAACTGAATATATATGCGTAAGAACTGAATATATGCGTAAGAATATATATGCGTAAGAACGGAATATATTTGTGTAAGAACGGAATATGTACGTGTTAGAACGGAATATATATTTGTTAGAACGGAGTATATATGCGAAAGAACAGAATATATATGCGTAAGAACTGAATATATATGTGTAAGAACTGAATATATATGTGTAAGAACTGAATATATATGCGTAAGAACTGAATATATATGCGTAAAACTGAAATTATATGCGTAAGAACGGAATATATATGCGTAAGAACGGAATATATATGCGTAAGAACTTAATATATATGTGTAAGAGCTGAATATATATGTGTAAGAACGGAATATATATGTAAGAATATATATGAGTAAAACTGAATATATATGCGTTAGAACTGAATATATATGCGTAAGAACTGAATATATATGCGTAAGAACTGAACATATATGCGTAAGAACTGAATATATATGCGTAAGAACTGAATATATATGCTTATGAACTGAATATATATGCGTAAGAACTGGATATATATTCGTAAGAACTGAATATGTATGCGTAAGAACTGAATATATATAAGTAAGAACTGAATATATATGCGTAAGAACTGAATATGTATGCGTAAGAACTGAACATATATGCGTAAGAACTGAAGATATATGCGTATGAACTCAACATATATGTGTAAGAACTGAACATATATGCGTAAGAACTGAATATATATGTGTAAGAACGGAATATATATGTAAGAATATATATGCGTAAAACTGAATATATATGCGTAAGAACTGAATATATATGCGTAAGAACTCAATATATATGCGTAAGAACTGAATATATATGCGTATGAACTGAATATATATGCGTAAGAACTGAATATATATGCTTAAGAACTGAATATATATGCGTAAGAACTGAATATATATGCGTAAGAACTGAATATGTATGAGTAAGTACTAAATATATATGCGTAAGAACGGAATATATATGCGTAAGAACTGAATATATATGCGTAAGAACTGAACATATATGCGTAAGAACTGAACTTATATGCGTAAGAACATAATATATATGCGTAAGAACTGAATATATATGCGTAAGAACTGAACATATATGCGTAAGAACTGAATATATATGCGTAGGAACTGAATATATATGCTTAAGAACTGAATATATATGTGTAAGAACTGAATATGTATGCGTAAGAACTGAATATATATAAGTAAGAACTGAATATATATGCGTAAGAACTGAATATGTATGCGTGAGAACTGAACATATATGCGTAAGAACTGAACATATATGCGTAAGAACTGAACATATATGCGTAATAACTGTAAAAACGGAATATATATGTGTAAGAACGGAATATATATGTGTAAGAACGGAATATATATGCGCAAGAACTGAATATTTATGCGTAAGATCTGAATATATATGCGTAAGAACGGAATATATATGCGTAAGAACTAAATATATTTGCGTAAGAACGGAGTATATATGTGTAAGAACGGAATATATATGTGTCAGAACTGAATATATATGTGTAAGAACGGAATATATGTGTAAGAATATATATGTGTAAGAACGGAATATATATGTGTAAGAACGGAATATATGTGTAAGAATATATATGCGTAGGAACGGAATATATATGTGTAAGAACGGAACATATATGGGTAAGAACGGAACATATATGCGTAAGAACTGAATATATATGCGTAAGAACTGAATATATATGCGTAAGAATATATATGCGTAAGAACGGAATATATATGCGTAAGAACGGAATATGTACGTGTAAGAACGGAATATATATTTGTAAGAACGGAATATATATGTGTAACAACTGAATATATATGTGTAAGAACGGAATATATATGTGAAAGAACTGAATATATATGCGTAAGAACTGAATATATATGTGTAAGAACTGAATATATATGTGTAAGATCTTAACATATATGCGTAAGAACTGAACATATATGCGTAATAACTGAATATATATATGTAAGAACGGAATATAAATGTAAGAATATATATGCGTAAAACTGAATATATATGCGAAAGAACTGAATATATATGCGTAAGAACGGAATATATATGCGTAAGAACTGAACATATATGCGTAAGAACTGAATATATATGCGTAAGAACTGAATATATATGCTTAAGAACTGAATATATTTGCCTAAGAACTGAATATATATGCGTAAGAACTGAATATGTATGCGTAAAAACTGAATATATATAAGTAAGAACTGAATATATATGCGTAATAACTGAATATGTATGCGTAAGTACTGAACATATATGCGTAAGAAATGAACATATATGCGTAAGAACTGAACATATATGCGTAAGAACTGAACATATATGCGTAAGAACGGTATATATATGCGTAAGAACTGAATATGTATGCGAAAAAACGGAATATATATGCGTAAGAACTGAATATATATGCTTAAGAAGTGAATATATATAAGTAAGAACTGAATATATATGCGTAAGAACTGAATATGTATGCGTAAGAACTGAACATATATGCGTAAGAACTGAACATATATGCGTAAGAACTGAACATATATGCGTAAGAACTGAACATATATGCGTAAGAACTGAACATATATGTGTAAGGACTGAATATATATGTGTAAGAACGGAATATATATGTGTAAGAACAGAATATATATGCGTAAGAACTAAATATATTTGCGTAAGAACGTAATATATATGTGTAAGAACGGAATATATATGTGTAATTATTGTATACTTTCATATTGTCCCGTTTAGTTTGCATTGAGCTAAGCGTGCTATATTCTACGATATTGCACGAATTGATATTGCACGGGAACTTTTACTCGTGCTTGCTAAGAGCCGCGAAATAGAAATAAGGAACTACTTTCAAATAATAGTGTCAACAAAAAAATACGAGTTTTTTACAACCTTTTATGGCAAAAATTGATAAAATAATTCAAATGGTCACTCATCCACTGTTTTTAACGTTATCGAATGGTAATCAAACATCAGAAAATCGCTTGATATTTTTAATGACGTCATTCGACGTCGACGTCGTTTTCGCGCAAAATATTCATCCACACAAAATGAAACTGAATGACAAGATAGGAATTCCATCGAAAGCTATAAAAATAACACAAATACAATGAAAAGTAATAGTCATACAATTAACATTGATCAAAAACAATATGAAAGTATACAATAAAAAGGTTATTGAATTTGTATGGCTAAATATTACTTGGAAATCGTTGTTTTGGCGCAGGACGACTCGCAAGCTCGTCGTCCTTTGCCAAAACAACTCGTTCCAAGTAATATTTAGCCATACAAATGCAATAACCTATAGAACTGAATATATATGTGTAAGAACGGAATTTATGTGTAAGAATATATATGCGTAAGAACGGAGTATATATGTGTAAGAAAAGAATATATATGTGTAAGAACGGAATATATATGTGTAAAAACGGAATATATATGTGTAAGAACGGAATATATACGTGTAAGAACGGAATATATACGTGTAAGAACGGAATATATATGTGTAAGAACGGAATATATATGCGTTAGAACGGAATATATATGTGTAAGAACGGAGTATATATGTGTAAGAACGGAATATATGTGTAAGAATATATATGCGTAAGAACGAAATATATATGTGTAAGAACGTTTTTTCGCATATATATTCAGTTTTACGCATATATATTCAGTTCTTACGCATATATATTCCGTTCTTACACACATATATTCCGTTCTTACGCATATATTCAGTTCTTAGACATACATATTCAGTTCTTACACATATATACTCAGTTGCTTACACATATATATTCCGTTCTTACACATATGTATTCCGTTCTTCACGTATATATTCCGTTCTTACACATATATATTCCGTTCTCACACATATATATTCCGTTCTTGAACGCATATTCCGTTCTTACGCATATATATTCCGTTCTTTCGCATTTATATTCAGTTTTACGCATATATATTCAGTTCTTACGCATATATATTCAGTTTTTACACATATATATTCAGTTTTTACACATATATATTCAGTTCTTACACATACATATTCAGTTCTTACGCATATATATTCCGTTCTTACACATATATATTCCGTTCTTACGCATATATATTTAGTTATTACACATATATATTCAATTCTTACACATATCTACTCAGTTGTTACACATATATATTCCGTTCTTACAGATATATATTCCGTTCTTACGCATATATATTCAGTTCTTACGCATATATATTCAGTTGTACGCATATATATTCAGTTCTTAAGCATATATATTCAGTTCTTAGGCATATATATTCAGTTCTTACGCATATATATTCATTTCTTACGCATATATATTCAGTCCTTACGCATATATATTCAGTTCTTACGCATATATATTCAGTTCTTACGCATATATATTCAGTTCTTACACATATATATTCAGTTCTTACATATATATTCAGTTCTTACACATATAAATTCAGTTCTTACACATATATATTTCGTTTTTACACATATATATTCCGTTCTTACACATATATATTATGTTCTTACACATATATATTCCGTTCTTACACGTAGATATTCCGTTCTTACACATATATATCTCGTTCTTACACATATATATTCCGTTCTTACACATATATTCCGTTCTTACGCATATATAGTCCGTTTTTTCGCATATATATTCAGTTCTTACGCATATATATTCCGTTCTTACACATATATATTCCGTTCTTACGCATATATATTCTTACACATATATTCCGTTCTTACACATATATTCCGTTCTTACACATATATATTCAGTTCTAACGCATAAATATTCCGTTATTACACATATATATTCCGTTCTTACGCATATATATTCTTACACATATATTCCGTTCTTACACATATATATTCAGTTCCTACAAATATATATTCCGTTCTTACAAATATATATTCATTCTTACGCATATATACTCAGTTTTTACGGATATATATTCCGTTCTTACGCATATATATTCAGTTGTTACACATATATATTCAGTTCTTACACATATATATTCAGTTCTTACTCATATATATTCCATTCTTACACATATATATATTCCGTTCTTACACATATATATTCCGTTCTTAAACATATATATCCCGTTCTTATACATATATATTCCGTTCTTACACATATATATTGCGTTCTTACGCATATATATTCAGTTCTTACGTATATATATTAAGTTCTTACGCATATATATTTAGTTCTTACGCATATATATTCAGTTCTTACACATATATATTCAGTTCTTACACATATATATTCAGTTCTTACACATATATATTCCGTTTTTACACATATATATTCCGTTCTTACAAATATATATTCAGTTCTTACACGTATATATTCCGTTCTTACACATATTTTCCGTTCTTACACATATATATTCAGTTCTTACGCATATATATTCAGTTCTTACGCATATATATTCAGTGTTACCCATATATATTCAGTTCTTACGCATATATATTCCGTTCTTACGCATATATATTCAGTTCTTACACATATATATTCAGTTCTTACGCATATATATTCCGTTCTTACACAAATATATTCCGTTCTTAAGCATATATATTAAATTCTTACACATATATTCAGTTCTTACACATATATATTCAGTTGTTACACATATATATTCCGTTCTCACACATATATTCCGTTCTTACGCATATATATTCCGTTCTTTCGAATATATATTCAGTTTTACTCATATATATTCAGTTCTTACGCATATATATTCAGTTTTTTTCACATATATATTCAGTTCTTACACATATATATTCAGTTCTTACGCATATATATTCCGTTCTTACACATATATATTTCGTTCTTACGCATATATATTCTTACACATATATTCCGTTCTTACACATATATATTCAGTTCCTACAAATATATATTCCGTTCTTACAAATATATATTCCGTTCTTAAGCATATATATTCAGTTTTTACGCATATATATTCCGTTCTTACGCATATATATTCAGTTGTTACACATATATATTCAGTTCTTACACATATATATTCAGTTCTTACAAATATATATTCCGTTCTTACGCATATATATTCGGTTTTTACGCATATATATACCGTTCTTACGCATATATATTCAGTTGTTACACATATATATTCAGTTGTTACACATATATATTCAGTTCTTAAAAAATATATATTCCGTTCTTACACATATATATATTCCGTTCTTACGCATATATATTCAGTTCTTACACATATATATTCAGTTTTACGCATATATATTCAGTTCTTACGCATATATATTCAGTTCTTACGCATATATATTCTGTTCTTACGCATATATATTCAGGTATTACGCATATATATTCAGAACTTACGCATATATATTCAGTTCTTACGCATATATATTCAGTTCTTACGCATATATATTCAGTTCTTACACATATATATTCAGATCTTACAAATATATATTCAGTTCTTACACAAATATATTCCATTTTTACACATATATATTCCGTTCTTACACATATATATTCTGTTCTTACACATATATATTCCGTTCTTACACGTATATATTCCGTTCTTACACATATATATTCCGTTCTCACACATATATATTCCGTTCTTATACATATATTCCGTTCTTACGCATATATATTCCGTTCTTTCGCATATATATTCAGTTCTTACGCATATATATTCAGTTGTACGCATATATATTCAGTTCTTAGGCATATATATTCTGTTCTTACGCATATATATTCCGTTCTTACACATATATTCCGTTCTTACACATATATATTCAGTTCTAACGCATAAATATTCCGTTATTACACATATATATTCCGTTCTTACGCATATATATTCTTACACATATATTCCGTTCTTACACATATATATTCAGTTCCTACAAATATATATTCATTCTTACGCATATATACTCAGTTTTTACGGATATATATTCCGTTCTTACGCATATATATTCAGTTGTTACACATATATATTCAGTTCTTACACATATATATTCAGTTCTTACTCATATATATTCCATTCTTACACATATATATATTCCGTTCTTACACATATATATTCCGTTCTTAAACATATATATCCCGTTCTTATACATATATATTCCGTTCTTACACATATTTTCCGTCTTACACATATATATTCAGTTCTTACGCATATATATTCAGTTCTTACGCATATATATTCAGTTTTACCCATATATATTCAGTTCTTACGCATATATATTCCGTTCTTACGCATATATATTCCGTTCTTACACATATATATTCTGTTCTTACACATATATATTCCGTTCTTACACGTATATATTCCGTTCTTACACATATATATTCCGTTCTCACACATATATATTCCGTTCTTACACATATATTCCGTTCTTACGCATATATATTCCGTTCTTTCGCATATATATTCAGTTTTACGCATATATATTCAGTTCATACGCATATATATTCAGTTTTTACACATATATATTCAGTTCTTACACATATATATTCAGTTCTTACACATACATATTCAGTTCTTACGCATATATATTCCGTTCTTACACATATATATTTTGTTCTTACGCATATATATTTAGTTATTACACATATATATTCAATTCGTACACATATCTACTCAGTTGTTACACATATATATTCCGTTCTTACACATATATATTCCGTTATTACGCATATATATTCAGTTCTTACGCATATATATTCAGTTCTTACGCATATATATTCAGTTGTACGCATATATATTCAGTTCTTAGGCATATATATTCTGTTCTTACGCATATATATTCAGTTCTTACGCACATATATTCAGTTCTTACGCAAATATATTCCGTTCTTACGCATATATATTCAGTTTTTACACATATATATTCAGAACTTACGCATATATATTCAGTTCTTACGCATATATATTCAGTTTTACGCATATATATTCAGTTCTTACACGTATATATTCCGTTCTTACACATATATATCTCGTTCTTACAAATATATATTCCGTTCTTACACATATATTCCGTTCTTACGCATATATAGTCCGTTTTTTCGCATATATATTCAGTTCTTACGCATATATATTCCGTTCTTACACATATATATTCCGTTCTTACGCATATATATTCTTACACATATATTCCGTTCTTACACATATATTCCGTTCTTACACATATATATTCAGTTCTAACGCATATATATTCCGTTATTACACATATATATTCCGTTCTTACGCATATATATTCTTACACATATATTCCGTTCTTACACATATATATTCAGTTCCTACAAATATATATTCCGTTCTTACAAATATATATTCCGTTCTTACACATATATATTCCGTTCTTACGCATATATACTCACTTTTTACGGATAAATATTCCGTTCTTACGCATATATATTCAGTTGTTACACATATATATTCAGTTCTTAAACATATATATTCAGTTCTTACTCATATATATTTCATTCTTACACATATATATATTCCGTTCTTACACATATATATTCCGTTCTTAAACATATATATCCCGTTCTTATACATATATATTCCGTTCTTACACATATATATTGCGTTCTTACGCTTATATATTCAGTTCTTACGTATATATATTAAGTTCTTACGCATATATATTCAGTTCTTACGCATATATATTCAGTTCTTACACATATATATTCAGTTCTTACACATATATATGCAGTTGTTACACATATATATTCCGTTCTTACACATATATTCCGTTCTTACGCATATATATTCCGTTCTTTCGAATATATATTCAGTTTTACGCATATATATTCAGTTCTTACGCATATATATTCAGTTTTTTTCACATATATATTCAGTTCTTACACATATATATTCAGTTCTTACGCATATATATTCCGTTCTTACACATATATATTTCGTTCTTACGCATATATATTCTTACACATATATTCCGTTCTTACACATATATATTCAGTTCCTACAAATATATATTCCGTTCTTACAAATATATATTCCGTTCTTACGCATATATATTCAGTTTTTACGCATATATATTCCGTTCTTACGCATATATATTCAGTTGTTACACATATATATTCAGTTCTTACACATATATATTCAGTTCTTACACATATATATTCCGTTCTTACGCATATATATTCGGTTTTTACGCATATATATTCCGTTCTTACGCATATATATTCAGTTGTTACACATATATATTCAGTTGTTACACATATATATTCAGTTCTTAAAAAATATATATTCCGTTCTTACACATATATAAATTCCGTTCTTACGCATATATATTCAGTTCTTACACATATATATTCAGTTTTACGCATATATATTCAGTTCTTACGCATATATATTCAGTTCTTACGCATATATATTCTGTTCTTACGCATATATATTCAGGCATAACGCATATATATTCAGTTCTTACGCATATATATTCTGTTCTTACGCATATATATTCAGGTATTACGCATATATATTCAGAACTTACGCATATATATTCAGTTCTTACGCATATATATTCAGTTCTTACGCATATATATTCAGTTCTTACACATATATATTCAGTTCTTACACATATATATTCAGTTCTTACACATATATATTCCATTTTTACACATATATATTCCGTTCTTACACATATATATTCTGTTCTTACACATATATATTCCGTTCTTACACGTATATATTCCGTTCTTACACATATATATTCCGTTCTCACACATATATATTCCGTTCTTACACATATATTCCGTTCTTACGCATATATATTCCGTTCTTTCGCATATATATTCAGTTTTTACGCATATATATTCAGTTCATACGCATATATATTCAGTTTTTACACATATATATTCAGTTCTTACACATATATATTCAGTTCTTACACATACATATTCAGTTCTTACGCATATATATTCCGTTCTTACACATATATATTTTGTTCTTACGCATATATATTTATTTATTAGACATATATATTCAATTCGTACACATATCTACTCAGTTGTTACACATATATATTCCGTTCTTACACATATATATTCCGTTCTTACGCATATATATTCAGTTCTTACGCATATATATTCAGTTCTTACGCATATATATTCAGTTGTACGCATATATATTCAGTTCTTAGGCATATATATTCAGTTCTTACGCATATATATTCAGTTCTTACGCACATATATTCAGTTCTTACGCAAATATATTCCGTTCTTACGCATATATATTCAGTTTTTACACATATATATTCAGTTCTTACACATATATATTCAGTTCTTACGCATATATATTCCGTTCTTACACGTATATATTCCGTTATTAAACATATATATTCCGTTCTTACACATATATATTCCGTTCTTACACATATATTCCGTTCTTACGCAAATATATTCCGTTCTTTCGCATATATATTCAGTTTTACGCATATATATTCAGTTCTTACGCATATATATTCAGTTTTTACACATATATATTCAGTTCTTACACATATATATTCAGTTCTTACGCATATATATTCCGTTCTTACACATATATATTCCGTTCTTACGCATATATATTCAATCTTACACATATATTCCGTTCTTACACATATATATTCAGTTTTACGCATATATATTCAGTTCTTACGCATATATATTCAGTTCTTACGCATATATATTCTGTTCTTACGCATATATATTCAGGCATAACGCATATATATTCAGATCTTACGCATATATATTCAGTTCTTACGCATATATATTCAGTTCTTACGCATATATATTCAGTTCTTACACATATATATTCAGTTCTTACACATATATATTAGTTCTTACACATATATATTCAGTTCTTACACATATATATTCCGTTTTTTACACATATATTTCCGTTCTCTACACATATATATTCTGTTCTTACACATATATATTCCGTTCTTACACGTATATATTCCGTTCTTACACATATATATTCCGTTCTCACACATATATATTCCGTTCTTGAACACATATTCCGTTCTTACGCATATATATTCCGTTCTTCGCATATATATTCAGTTTTACGCATATATATTCAGTTCTTACGCATATATATTCAGTTTTTACACATATATATTCAGTTCTTACACATATATATTCAGTTCTTACACATACATATTCAGTTCTTACGCATATATATTCCGTTCTTACACATATATATTCGTTCTTACGCATATATATTTAGTTATTACACATATATATTCAATTCTTACACATATCTTCTCAGTTGTTACACATATATATTCCGTTCTTACAGATATATATTCCGTTCTTACGCATATATATTCAGTTCTTACGCATATATATTCAGTTCTTACGCATATATATTCAGTTGTACGCATATATATTCAGTTCTTAAGCATATATATTCTCTGTTCTTAGGCATATATATTCTGTTCTTAGGCATATATATTCAGTTCTTACTCATATATATTCATTTCTTACTCATATATATTCAGTTCTTACGCATATATATTCAGTTCTTACGCATATATATTCAGTTCTTACGCATATATATTCAGTTCTTACACATATATATTCCGTTCTTACGCATATATATTCTTACACATATATTCCGTTCTTACACATATATTCCGTTCTTACACATATATATTCAGTTCTAACGCATATATATTCCGTTATTACACATATATATTCCGTTCTTACGCATATATATTCTTACACATATATTCCGTTCTTACACATATATATTCAGTTCCTACAAATATATATTCAGTTCTTACAAATATATATTCCGTTCTTACGCATATATACTCAGTTTTTACGGATATATATTCCGTTCTTACGCATATATATTCAGTTGTTACACATATATATTCAGTTCTTACACATATATATTCAGTTCTTACTCATATATATTCCATTCTTACACATATATATATTCCGTTCTTACACATATATATTCCGTTCTTAAACATATATATCCCGTTCTTATACATATATATTCCGTTCTTACACATATATATTGCGTTCTTACGCATATATATTCAGTTCTTACCTATATATATTAAGTTCTTACGCATATATCTTCAGTTCTTACGCATATATATTCAGTTCTTACACATATATATTCAGTTCTTACACATATATATTCAGTTCTTACACATATATATTCCGTTTTTACACATATATATTCCGTTCTTACACATATATATTCAGTTCTTACACGTATATATTCCGTTCTTACACATATTTTCCGTTCTTACACATATATATTCAGTTCTTACGCATATATATTCAGTTCTTACGCATATATATTCAGTTTTACGCATATATATTCAGTTCTTACGCATAAATATTCCGTTCTTACGCATATATATTTAGTTCTTACGCATATATATTCAGTTCTTACACATATATATTCCGTTGTTACACATATATTCTGTTCTTACGCATATATATTCCGTTTTATTCGCATATATATTCAGTTTTACGCATATATATTCCGTTCTTACGCATATATATTCAGTTCTTACACATATATATTCAGTTCTTACGCATATATATTCCGTTCTTACACATATATATTCCGTTCTTAAGCATATATATTAAATTCTTACACATATATTCAGTTCTTACACATATATATTCAGTTGTTACATATATATATTCCGTTCTTACACATATATTCCGTTCTTACGCATATATATTCCGTTCTTTCGAATATATATTCAGTTTTACGCATATATATTCAGTTCTTACGCATATATATTCAGTTTTTTTCACAAATATATTCAGTTCTTACGCATATATATTCCGTTCTTACACATATATATTTCGTTCTTACGAATATATATTCTTACACATATATTCCGTTCTTACACATATATATTCAGTTCCTACAAATATATATTCCGTTCTTACAAATATATATTCCGTTCTTACGCATATATATTCAGTTTTTACGCATATATATTCCGTTCTTACGCATATATATTCAGTTGTTACACATATATATTCAGTTCTTAGACATATATATTCAGTTCTTACACATATATATTCCGTTCTTACGCATATATATTCGGTTTTTACGCATATATATTCCGTTCTTACGCATATATATTCAGTTGTTACACATATATATTCAGTTGTTACACATATATATTCAGTTTTACGCATATATATTCAGTTCTTACGCATATATATTAAGTTCTTACGCATATATATTCTGTTCTTACGCATATATATTCAGGT
>JAWPHD010024867.1:0-17984 GCA_037043455.1 Cyrtodaria siliqua | reverse complement strand
AGTTCTTATGCATATATATTCAGTTCTTACACACATATATTCAGTTCTTACACATATATATTCAGTTCTTACGCATATATATTCAGATCTTTCGCATATATATTCAGTTCTAACGCATATATATTCCGTTCTTACGCATATATATTCAGTTCTTACACACATATATTCAGTTCTGACGCATATATATTCAGTTCTTACACATATATGTTCAGTTCTTACACATATATATTGAGTTCTTACACATATATATTCAGTTCTTACACATATATATTCCGTTCTTACACATATATATTCAGTTCTTACACATATATTCAGTTCTTACGCATATATATTCAATTCTTACGCATATATATTCCGTTCTTACGCATATATATACAGTTCTTACACATATATATTCCGTTCTAACACATATATATTCAGTTCTTACACATATATATTCAGTTCTTACACATAAATATTCCGTTCTTACGCATATATATTCAGTTCTTACGCATATATATTTAATTCTTACGCATATATATTCAGTTCTTACACATATTTATTCAGTTCTTACACATATATATTCAGTTCTTACACATATATATTCACTTCTTACGCATTTATATTCAGTTCTTACGCTTATATGTTCAGTTCTTATGCATATATATTCAGTTCGTACACAAATATATTCAGTTCTTACACATATATATTCAGTTCTTACGCATATATATTCAGTTTTTTTGCATATATATTCAGTTCTTACGCATATATATTCAGTTCTGACGCATATATATTCACTTCTTACACATATATGTTCAGTTCTTACACATATATATTGAGTTTTAACACATATATATTCAGTTCTTACATATATATAAATCCGTTCTTACGCATATATATTCAGTTCTTACGTATATATATTCAGTTCTTACACATATATATTCAGTTCTTACACATATATATTCAGTTCTAACACATATATATTCCGTTCTTACACATATATATTCCGTTCTTACGCATATATATTCAGTTCTTACACATATATATTCAGTTCTTACACAAACATATTCCGTTCTTACGCTTATATATTCAGTTCTGACACATATATATTCAGTTCTTACACAAATATATTCAGTTCTTACACATACATATTCAGTTCTTACACATATATATTCCGTTCTTAAGCATATATATTCAGTTCTTACACATATATATTCAGTTCTTACACATATATATGCAGTTCTTACACAAATATATTCAGTTCTTACACATATATATTCAGTTCTTACGCATATATTCAGTTCTTACGCATATATTCAGTTCTTACGCATATATATTCAATTCTTACGCATATATGTCCAGTTCTTACACATATATTCCAATCTTACGCATATATATTCAGTTCTTACGCATATATATTCAGTTCTTACACATATATATTTAGCTCTTACACATATATATTCAGTTCTTACAAATATATTCCGTTCTAACACATATATATTCAGTTCTTACACATATATATTCAGTTCTTACACATATATATTCCGTTCTTACGCATATATATTCAGTTCTTAGACATATATATGCAGTTCTTACACAAATATATTCAGTTCTTACACATATATATTCAGTTCTTAAGCATATATTCAGTTCCTACGCATATATTCAGTTCTTACGCATTATATTCAATTCTTACGCATATATGTCCAGTTCTTACACATATATTCCAATCTTACGCATATATATTCAGTTCTTACGCATATATATTCAGTTCTTACACATATATATTTAGCTCTTACACATATATATTCAGTTCTTACAAATATATTCCGTTCTAACACATATATATTCAGTTCTTACACATATATATTCAGTTCTTACACATATATATTCCGTTCTTACGCATATATATTCAGTTCTTAGACATATATATGCAGTTCTTACACAAATATATTCAGTTCTTACACATATATATTCAGTTCTTAAGCATATATTCAGTTCTTACGCATATATTCAGTTCTTACGCATTATATTCAATTCTTACGCATATATGTTCAGTTCTTACACATATATTCCGATCTTACGCATATATATTCAGTTCTTACGCATATATATTCAGTTCTTACACATATATATTCAGCTCTTACACATATATATTCAGTTCTTACACATATATATTCAGTTCTTACACATATATATTCATTTCTTACACATATATATTTCGTTCTTACACATATATATTCCGTTCTTACGCATATATATTCAGTTCTTACACATATATATTCCGTTCTAACACATATATATTCAGTTCTTACACATATATATTCCGTTCTAAGACATATATATTCAGTTCTTACACATATATATTCAGTTCTTACACATATATATTCAGTTCTTACACATATATATGCAGTTCTTACACAAATATATTCAGTTCTTACACATATATATTCAGTTCTTACGCATATATTCAGTTATTACGCATATATTTAGTTCTTACGCGTATATATTCAATTCTTACGCATATATGTTCAGTTCTTACACATATATTCCGATCTTACGCATATATATTCAGTTCTTACGCATATATATTCAGTTCTTACACATATATATTCAGCTCTTACACATATATATTCAGTTCTTACACATATATATTCATTTCTTACACATATATTCAGTTCTACACATATTTATTCAGTTCTTACACATATATATTCATTTCTTACACATATATATTCCGTTCTTACGCATATATATTCCGTTCTAACACATATATATTCAGTTCTTACACATATATATTCAGTTCTTACACATATATATTCAGTTCTTACACATACATATTCAGTTCTTACGCATATATATTCAGTTCTTACACATTTATATGCAGTTCTTACACATATATATTCAGTTCTTACACATATATATTCAGTTCTTATACATATATATTCAGTTCTTACACATATATATTCCGTTCTTACGCATATATATTCAGTTCTTACACATATATATGCAATTCTTACACAAATATATTCAGTTCTTACACATATATATTCAGTTTTTACGCATATATTAAGTTCTTACAAATATATTCCGATCTTACGCATATATATTCAGTTATTACGCATATATATTCAGTTCTTACACATATATATTCAGCTCTTACACATATATATTCAGTTCTTACACATATATATTCAGTTCTTACACATATATATTCAGTTCTAACACATATATATTCAGTTCTTACACATATATATTCCGTTCTAACACATATATATTCAGTTCTAACACATATATATTCAGTTCTTACACATATATATTCCGTTCTTACGCATATATATTCAGTTCTTACGCATATATATTCAGTTCTTACACATATATATTCAGTTCTTACGCATATATATTCAGTTATTACGCATATATATTTAGTTCTTACGCATATATATTCAGTTCTTACACATATATATTCAGTTCTTACACATATATATTCCGTTCTTACGCATATATATTCAATTCTTACACATACATATGCAGTTCTTACACAAATATATTCAGTTCTTACACATATATATTCAGTTTTTACGCATATATTCAGTTCTTACACATATATTCAGTTCTTACGCATATATATTCAATTCTTACGCATATATGTCCAGTTCTTACACCTGTATTCCGATCTTACGCATATATATTTAGTTCTTACGCATATATATTCAGTTCTTACACATATATATTTAGCTCTTACACATATATATTCAGTTCTTACACATATATATTCCGTTCTTACGCATATATATTCAGTTCTTACACATATATATGCAGTTTTTACAAAAATATATTCAGTTCTTACACATATATATTTAGTTCTTACACATATATATTCAGTTCTTACACAAATATATTCAGTTCTTACACATATATATTCCGTTCTTACGCATATATATTCCGTTCTAACGCTCATATATTCAGTTCTTATACATATATATTCAGTTCTTACACATATATATTCCATTCTTACGCATATATATTAAGTTCTTACACATATATATGCAGTTCTTACACAAATATATTCAGTTCTTACACATATATATTCAGTTTTTACGCATATATTCAGTTCTTACACATATATTCCGATCTTACGCATATATATTCAGTTCTTACGCAAAAATATTCAGTTCTTACACGTATATATTCAGCTCTTACACATATATATTCAGTTCTTACACATATATATTCAGTTCTTACACATATATATTCAGTTCTAACACATATATATTCAGTTCTTACACATATATATTCAGTTCTTACACATATATATTCAGTTCTTACGCATATATATTCAGTTCTTACGCATATATATTTAGTTCTTACGCATATATATTCAGTTCTTACACATATAAATGCAGTTCTTACACAAATTTATTCAGTTCTTACACATATATATTCATTGTTTACGCATATATTCAGTTCTTACACATATATTCCGATCTTACGCATATATATTCAGTTCTTACGCATATATATTCAGTTCTTACACATATATATTCAGCTCTTACACATATATATTCAGTTCTTACACATATATATTCCGTTCTTACGCATATATATTCAGTTCTTACACATATATATGCAGTTTTTACAAAAATATATTCAGTTCTTACACATATATATTCAGTTCATACAAATATATTCAGTTCTTACGCACATATTCAGTTCTTACGCATATATATTCAACTCTTACGCATATATGTTCTGTTCTTACACATATATTCCGATCTTACGCGTATATATTCAGTTCTTACGCATATATATTCAGTTTTTACATATATATATTCCGTTCTTACGCATATCTATTTAGTTCTTACACATATATATTCAGTTCTTACACAAATATATTCAGTTCTTACACATATATATTCCGTTCTTACGCATATATATTCCGTTCTAACGCTCATATATTCAGTTCTTATACATATATATTCAGTTCTTACACATATATATTCCGATATTACGCATATATATTAAGTTCTTACACATATATATGCAGTTCTTACACAAATATATTCAGTTCTTACACATATATATTCAGTTTTTACGCATATATTCAGTTCTTACACATATATTCCGATCTTATGCATATATATTCAGTTCTTACGCATATATATTCAGTTCTTACACGTATATATTCAGCTCTTACACATATATATTCAGTTCTTACACATATATATTCAGTTCTTACACATATATATTCAGTTCTAACACATATATATTCAGTTCTTACACATATATATTCAGTTCTTACACATATATATTCAGTTCTTACGCATATATATTCAGTTCTTACGCATATATATTTAGTTCTTACGCATATATATTCAGTTCTTACACATATAAATGCAGTTCTTACACAAATATATTCAGTTCTTACACATATATATTCAGTTTTTACGCATATATTCAGTTCTTACAAATATATTCCGATCTTACGCATATATATTCATTTCTTACGCATATATATTCAGTTCTTACACATATATATTCCGTTCTTACGCATATATATTCAGTTCTTACGCATATATATTCAGTTCTTACACATATATATTCAGTTCTTACGCATATATATTCAGTTATTACGCATATATATTTAGTTCTTACGCATATATTCAGTTCTTACACATATATATTCAGTTCTTACACATATATATTCCGTTCTTACGCATATATATTCAATTCTTACACATACATATGCAGTTCTTACACAAATATATTCAGTTCTTACACATATATATTCAGTTTTTACGCATATATTCAGTTCTTACACATATATTCAGTTCTTACGCATATATATTCAATTCTTACGCATATATGTCCAGTTCTTACACCTGTATTCCGGTCTTACGCATATATATTTAGTTCTTACGCATATATATTCAGTTCTTACACATATATATTTAGCTCTTACACATATATATTCAGTTCTTACACATATATATTCCGTTCTTACGCATATATATTCAGTTCTTACACATATATATGCAGTTCTTACAAAAATATATTCAGTTCTTACACATATATATTCAGTTCATACAAATATATTCAGTTCTTACGCATATATATTCAATTCTTACGCATATATGTTCTGTTCTTACACATATATTCCGATCTTACGCGTATATATTCAGTTCTTACGCATATATATTCAGTTTTTACATATATATATTCCGTTCTTACGCATATATATTTAGTTCTTACACATATATATTCAGTTCTCACACAAATATATTCAGTTCTTACACATATATATTCCGTTCTTACGCATATATATTCCGTTCTAACGCTCATATATTCAGTTCTTATACATATATATTCAGTTCTTACACATATATATTCCATTCTTACGCATATATATTAAGTTCTTACACATATATATGCAGTTCTTACACAAATATATTCAGTTCTTACACATATATATTCAGTTTTTACGCATATATTCAGTTCTTACACATATATTCCGATCTTACGCATATATATTCAGTTCTTACGCAAAAATATTCAGTTCTTACACGTATATATTCAGCTCTTACACATATATATTCAGTTCTTACACATATATATTCAGTTCTTACACATATATATTCAGTTCTAACACATATATATTCAGTTCTTACACATATATATTCAGTTCTTACACATATATATTCAGTTCTTACGCATATATATTCAGTTCTTACGCATATATATTTAGTTCTTACGCATATATATTCAGTTCTTACACATATAAATGCAGTTCTTACACAAATATATTCAGTTCTTACACATATATATTCAGTTTTTACTCATATATTCAGTTCTTACAAATATATTCCGATCTTACGCATATATATTCCGTTCTTACGCATATATATTCAGTTCTTAGGCATATATATTCAGTTCTTACACATATATAATCAGTTCTTACGCATATATATTCAGTTCTTACGCATATATATTTAGTTCTTACGCATATAAATTCAGTTCTTACACATATATATTCAGTTCTTACACATATATATTCCGTTCTTACGCATATATATTCCGTTCTTACGCATATATATTCAGTTCTTAGGCATATATATTCAGTTCTTACACATATATAATCAGTTCTTACGCATATATATTCAGTTCTTACGCATATATATTTAGTTCTTACGCATATAAATTCAGTTCTTACACATATATATTCAGTTCTTACACATATATATTCCGTTCTTACGCATATATATTCAATTCTTACACATACATTTGCAGTTCTTACACAAATATATTCAGTTCTTACACATATATATTCGGTTTTTACGCATATATTCAGTTCTTACACATATATTCAGTTCTTACGCATATATATTCAATTCTTACGCATATATGTCCAGTTCTTACACCTGTATTCCGATCTTACGCATATATATTTAGTTCTTACGCATATATATTCAGTTCTTACACATATATATTTAGCTCTTACACATATATATTCAGTTCTTACACAAATATATTCAGTTCTTACACATATATATTCCGTTCTTACGCATATATATTCCGTTCTAACGCATATATATTCAGTTCTTATACATATATATTCAGTTCTTACACATATATATTCCGTTCTTACGCATATATATTCAGTTCTTACACATATATATGCAGTTCTTACACAAATATATTCAGTTCTTACACATATATATTCAGTTTTTACGCATATATTCAGTTCTTACACATATATTCCGATCTTACGCATATATATTCAGTTCTTACGCATATATATTCATTTCTTACACGAATATATTCAGCTCTTACACATATATATTCAGTTGTTACACATATATATTGAGTTCTTACACATATATATTCAGTTCTAACACATATATATTCAGTTCTTACACATATATATTCAGTTCTTACACAAATATATTCAGTTCTTACACATATATATTCAGTTTTTACGCATATATTCAGTTCTTACACATATATTCAGTTCTTACGCATATATATTCAATTCTTACGCATATATGACCAGTTCTTACACATATATTCCGATCTTACGCATATATATTCAGTTCTTACGCATATATATTCAGTTCTTACACATATATATTTAGCTCTTACACATATATATTCAGTTCTTACACATATATATTCAGTTCTTACACATATATATTTAGTTCTTACTCATATATATTCAGTTCTTACACATATATATTCAGTTCTTACGCATATATATTCAGTTCTTACACATTTATATGCAGTTCTTACAAATATATATTCAGTTCTTACACATATATATTCAGTTCTTATACATATATATTCAGTTCTTACACATATATATTCCGTTCTTACGCATATATATTCAGTTCTTACACATATATATGCAGTTCTTACACAAATATATTCAGTTCTTACACATATATATTCAGTTTTTACGCATATATTCAGTTCTTACACATATATTCCGATCTAACGCATATATATTCAGTTCGTACGCATATATATTCAGTTCTTACACATATATATTCAGCTCTTACACATATATATTCAGTTCTTACACATATATATTCAGTTCTTACACATATATATTCAGTTCTAATACATAAATATTCAGTTCTTACACATATATATTCAGCTCTTACACATATATATTCAGTTCTTACACATATATATTCAGTTCTTACACATATATATTCAGTTCTAACACATAAATATTCAGTTCTTACACATATATATTCAGTTCTTACACATATATATTCCGTTCTTACGCATATATATTCAGTTCTTACACATATATATTTCGTTCTAACACATATATATTCAGTTCTTACACATATATATTCCGTTCTTACGCATATATATTCCGTTCTTACGCATATATATTCAGTTCTTACGCATTTATATTCACTTCTTACTCATATATATTCAGCTCTTACGGATATATATTCAGTTCTTATGCATATATATTCATTCTTACGCATATATTCAGTTCTTACGCATATATATTCAGTTCTTACACATAAATATTCAGTTCTTACGCATATTTATTCAGTTCTTCCGCATATATATTCAGTTCTTACACATATATATTCAGTTCATACGAATATATGTTCAGATGTTACGCATATATATTCAGTTCTTACGCATATATATTCAGTTCTTACACATATATATTCAGTTCTTACACATATATATTACGTTCTTACGCATATATATTCAGTTCTTACGCATATATATTCAGTTCTTACACATATATATTCAGTTCTTACACATATATATTCCGTTCTTACGCATATATATTCAGTTCTTACACATACATATTCCGTTCTAACACATATATATTCAGTTCTTACACATATATTCAGTTCTTACAAATATATATTCCGTTCTTACGCATATATATTCAGTTCTTACACATTTATATTCAGTTCTTACGCATATATTCAGTTCTTACGCATATATTCAGTTCTTACACATATATATTCAGTTCTTACACATAGATATTCAGTATATATATTCCGTCCTTACGCATATATATTCCGTTCTTAAGCATATAAATTCAGTTCTTACGCATATATATTCAGTTCTTACGCATATATATTCAGTTCTTACGCATATATATTCAGTTCTTACGCATATATATTCAATTCTTAGACATATATATGCAGTTCTTACACAAATATATTCAGTTCTTACACATATATATTGAGTTTTTAAGCATATATTCAGTTCTTACACATATATTCAGTTCTTACGCATATATATTCAATTCTTACGCATATATGTCCAGTTCTTACACATATATTCCGATCTTACGCATATATATTCAGTTCTTACGCATATATATTCAGTTCTTACACATATATATTCAGCTCTTACACATATATATTCAGTTCTTACACATATATATTCAGTTCTTACGCATATATATTCAGTTCTTACGCATATATATTCAGTTCTTACGCATATATATTCACTTCTTACGCATATATATTCAGTTCTTAGGGATATATATTCAGTTCTTACGCATATATATTCAGTTCTTACGCATATATATTCCATTCTTAAGCATATAAATTCAGTTCTTACGCATCAATATTCAGTTCTTACACATATATATTCAGTTCTTATACATATATATTCAGTTTTTACTCATATTTATTCAGTTCTTCCGCATATATATTCAGTTCTTACACATATATGTTCAGTTCTTACGCATATATGTTCAGTTTTTACGCATATATATTCAGTTCTTACGCATATATATTCAGTACTTACGCATATATATTCAGTTCTTACACATATATATTCACTTCTTACGCATATATATTCAGTTCTTACGCATCTATCTTACACATATATAATTCGTTCTTACGCATATATATTCAGTTCTTACGCATATATATTCAGTTCTTACACATATATATTCAGTTCTTACACATATATATTCAGTTCTTACACATATATATTCCGTTCTTACGCATATATATTCAGTTCTTACACATATATATTCAGTTCTTAAACATATATATTCAGTTCTTACGCATATATTCCGTTCTTATGCATATATTCAGTTCTTACACATATATATTCAGTTCCTACACATATATATTCAGTTCTTACACATATATATTCAGTTCTTACGCATATATTCAGTTCTCACGCATATATTCAGTTCTTACGCATATATATTCAATTCTTACGCATATATGTTCAATTCTTACACATATATATCGATCTTACGCATATATATTCAGTTCTTACGCATATATATTCAATTCTTACACATATATATTCAGCTCTTACACTTATATATTCAGTTCTTACACATATATATTCAGTCCTTACACATATATATTCAGTTCTAACACATATATATTCAGTCCTTACACATATATATTCAGTTCTTACACATATATATTCCGTTCTAACGCATATATATATTCATTTCTTACACATATATATTCCGTTCTAACACATATATATTCAGTTCTTACACATATATATTCAGTTCTTACAAATATATATTCCTTTCTTACGCATATATATTCAGTTCTTACACATTTATATTCAGTTCTTAATGCATATATTCAGTTCTTACGCATATATATTCCGTTCTTAGACATATATATTCAGCTCTTACACATACATATTCCGTTCTTACGCATATATATTCAATTCTTACACGTATATATGCAGTTCTTACACAAATATATTCAGTTCTTACACATATATATTGAGTTTTTAAGCATATATTCAGTTCTTACACATATATTCAGTTCTTACGCATATATATTCAATTCTTACGCATATATGTCCAGTTTTTACACATATATTCCGATCTTACGCATATATATTCAGTTCTTACGCATATATATTCAGTTCTTACACATATATATTCAGCTCTTACAGATATATATACAGTTCTTACACATATATATTCAGTTCTTACACATATATATTCAGTTCTAACACATATATATTCAGTTCTTACACATATATATTCAGTTCTTACACATATATATTCCGTTCTAACACATATATATTCAGTTCTTACATATATATATTCAGTTCTTACACATATATATTCCGTTCTTACGCATATATATTCAGTTCTTACGCATATATATTCAATTCTTACGCATATATGTTCAGTTCTTACACATATATTCCGATCTTACGCATATATATTCAGTTCTTACACAAATATATTCAGTTCTTACACATATATATTCAGTTCTTACACATATTTATTCAATTCTTACACATATATATTCAGTTCTTAAACATATATATTCGTTTCTTACGCATATATATTCAGTTCTTACGCATATATGTTCAGTTCTTATGCATATATATTCAGTTCTTACACACATATATTCAGTTCTTACACATATATATCCAGTTCTTACGCATATATATTCAGTTCTTTCGCATATATATTCAGTTCTAACGCATATATATTCCGTTCTAACACATATATATTCAGTCTACACATATATATTCAGTTCTTACACATATATATTCCGTTCTTACGCATATATATTCAGTTCTTACACATATATATGCAGTTCTTACACACATGTATTCAGTTCTTACACATATATATTCAGTTCTTACGCATATATTCAGTTCTGATGCATATATTCAGTTCTTACGCATATATGTTCAGTTCTTACACATATATTCCCATCTTACGCATATATATTCAGATCTTACGCATATATATTCAGTACTTACACATATATATTCAGCTCTTACACATATATATTCAGTTCTTACACATATATATTCATTTCTTACACATATATATTCAGTTCTTACACATATATATTCCGTTCTTACGCATATGTATTCAGTTCTTACGCATATATATTTAGTTCTTACACATATATATTCAGTTCTTACACATATATATTCAGTTCTTACACATATATATTCAGTACTTACGCATATATTCAGTTCTTACGCATATATTCAGTTCTTACGCATATATATTCAATTCTTACGCATATATGTTCAGTTCTTACACATATATTCCGATCTTACGCATATATATTGAGTTCTTACACAAATATATTCAGTTCTTACACATATATATTCCGTTCTTACGCATATATATTCCGTTCTAACTCATATATATTCAGTTCTTACGCATATATATTCAGTTCTTACGCATATATATTCAGTTCTTACACATATATATTCAGTTCTTACACATATATATTCAGTTCTTACGCATATATTCAGTTCTTACGCATATATTCAGTTCTTACGCATATATAATCAATTCTTACGCATATATGTTCAGTTCTTACACATATATTCCGATCTTACGCATATATATTCAGTTCTTATGCATATATATTCAGTTCTTACACATATATATTCAGCTCTTACACATATATATTCAGTTCTTAAAAAAAGATTTCAGTTCTTACACATATATATTCCGTTCTTAGGCATATATATTCCGTTCTTACGCATATATATTCAGTTCTTACGCATATATATTCACTTCTTACTCATATATATTCAGCTCTTACGGATATATATTCAATTCTTATGCATATATATTCAGTTCATACGCATATATTCAGTTCTTACGCATATATATTCAGTTCTTACGCATATATATTCAGTTCTTACACATATATATTCAGTTCTTACACATATATATTCAGTTCTTACGCATGTATTCAGTTCTTACGCATATATATTCAGTTCTTACGCATATATATTCAGTTTTTACGCATATATATTCAGTTCTTACACCTATATATTCAGTTCTTACACATATATATTCCGTTCTTACGCATATATATTCAATTCTTACACATATATGCAGTTATTACACAAATATATTCAGTTCTTACACATATATATTGAGTTTTTACGCATATATTCAGTTCTTACACAGATATTAAGTTCTTACGCATATATATTCAATTCTTACGCATATATGTCCAGTTCTTACACATATATTCAAATCTTACGCATATATATTTCAGTTACGCATATATATTCAATTCTTACACATATATATTCAGTTCTTACACATTTATATTCAGTTCTTACACATATATATTTAGTTCTGACACATATATATTCAGTTCTTACGCATATATTCAGTTCTTATGCATATATTCAGTTCTTACACATATATATTCAATTCTTACGCATATATGTTCAGTTCTTACACATATATTCCGATCTTACGCATATATATTCAGTTCTTACGCATATATATTCAGTACTTACACATATATATTCAGCTCTTACACATATATATTTAGTTCTAACACATATATATTCAGTACTTACACATATATCTTCAGTTCTTACACATATATATTCACTTCTTACGCATATATATTCAGTTATTACGCATATATATTCCGTTCTTACACATATATATTCAGTTCTTATACATATATATTCAGTTTTTACGCATATTTATTCAGTTCTTCCGCATATATATTCAGTTCTTACACATATATGTTCAGTTCTTACGCATATATGTTCAGTTTTTACGCATATATATTCAGTTCTTACGCATATATATTCAGTACTTACGCATATATATTCAGTTCTTACACATATATACTTCTTACGCATATATATTCAGTTCTTACGCATCTATCTTACACATATATAATTCGTTCTTACGCATATATATTCAGTTCTTACGCATATATATTCAGTTCTTACACATATATATTCAGTTCTTACACATATATATTCAGTTCTTACACATATATATTCCGTTCTTACGCATATATATTGAGTTCTTACACATATATATTCAGTTCTTAAACATATATATTCAGTTCTTACGCATATATTCCGTTCTTATGCATATATTCAGTTCTTACGCATATATATTCAATTCTTACGCATATATGTCCAGTTTTTACACATATATTCCGATCTTACGCATATATATTCAGTTCTTACGCATATATATTCAGTTCTTACACATATATATTCAGCTCTTACAGATATATATACAGTTCTTACACATATATATTCAGTTCTTACACATATATATTCAGTTCTAACACATATATATTCAGTTCTTACACATATATATTCAGTTCTTACACATATATATTCCGTTCTAACACATATATATTCAGTTCTTACATATATATATTCAGTTCTTACACATATATATTCCGTTCTTACGCATATATATTCAGCTCTTACGCATATATATTCAATTCTTACGCATATATGTTCAGTTCTTACACATATATTCCGATCTTACGCATATATATTCAGTTCTTACACAAATATATTCAGTTCTTACACATATATATTCAGTTCTTACACATATTTATTCAATTCTTACACATATATATTCAGTTCTTACACATATATATTCGTTTCTTACGCATATATATTCAGTTCTTACGCATATATGTTCAGTTCTTATGCATATATATTCAGTTCTTACACACATAAATTCAGTTCTTACACATATATATCCAGTTCTTACGCATATATATTCAGTTCTTTCGCATATATATTCAGTTCTAACGCATATATATTCCGTTCTAACACATATATATTCAGTCTACACATATATATTCAGTTCTTACACATATATATTCCGTTCTTACGCATATATATTCAGTTCTTACACATATATATGCAGTTCTTACACACATGTATTCAGTTCTTACACATATATATTCAGTTCTTACGCATATATTCAGTTCTTATGGATATATTCAGTTCTTACGCATATATGTTCAGTTCTTACACATATATTCCCATCTTACGCATATATATTCAGATCTTACGAATATATATTCAGTACTTACACATATATATTCAGCTCTTACACATATATATTCAGTTCTTACACATATATATTCATTTCTTACACATATATATTCAGTTCTTACACATATATATTCCGTTCTTACGCATATGTATTCAGTTCTTACTCATATATATTCAGCTCTTACGGATATATATTCAATTCTTATGCATATATATTCAGTTCATACGCATATATTCAGTTCTTACGCATATATATTCAGTTCTTACGCATATATATTCAGTTCTTACACATATATATTCAGTTCTTACACATATATATTCAGTTCTTACGCATGTATTCAGTTCTTACGCATATATATTCAGTTCTTACGCATATATATTCAGTTTTTACGCATATATATTCAGTTCTTACACCTATATATTCAGTTCTTACACATATATATTCCGTTCTTACGCATATATATTCAATTCTTACACATATATGCAGTTATTACACAAATATATTCAGTTCTTACACATATATATTGAGTTTTTACGAATATATTCAGTTCTTACACAGATATTAAGTTCTTACGCATATATATTCAATTCTTACGCATATATGTCCAGTTCTTACACATATATTCAAATCTTACGCATATATATTTCAGTTACGCATATATATTCAATTCTTACACATATATATTCAGTTCTTACACATTTATATTCAGTTCTTACACATATATATTTAGTTCTGACACATATATATTCAGTTCTTACGCATATATTCAGTTCTTATGCATATATTCAGTTCTTACACATATATATTCAATTCTTACGCATATATGTTCAGTTCTTACACATATATTCCGATCTTACGCATATATATTCAGTTCTTACGCATATATATTCAGTACTTACACATATATATTCAGCTCTTACACATATATATTTAGTTCTAACACATATATATTCAGTACTTACACATATATCTTCAGTTCTTACACATATATATTCACTTCTTACGCATATATATTCAGTTATTACGCATATATATTCCGTTCTTACACATATATATTCAGTTCTTATACATATATATTCAGTTTTTACGCATATTTATTCAGTTCTTCCGCATATATATTCAGTTCTTACACATATATGTTCAGTTCTTACGCATATATGTTCAGTTTTTACGCATATATATTCAGTTCTTACGCATATATATTCAGTACTTACGCATATATATTCAGTTCTTACACATATATACTTCTTACGCATATATATTCAGTTCTTACGCATATCTATCTTACACATATATAATTCGTTCTTACGCATATATATTCAGTTCTTACGCATATATATTCAGTTCTTACACATATATATTCAGTTCTTACACATATATATTCAGTTCTTACACATATATATTCCGTTCTTACGCATATATATTGAGTTCTTACACATATATATTCAGTTCTTAAACATATATATTCAGTTCTTACGCATATATTCCGTTCTTATGCATATATTCAGTTCTTACGCATATATATTCAATTCTTACGCATATATGTCCAGTTTTTACACATATATTCCGATCTTACGCATATATATTCAGTTCTTACGCATATATATTCAGTTCTTACACATATATATTCAGCTCTTACAGATATATATACAGTTCTTACACATATATATTCAGTTCTTACACATATATATTCAGTTCTAACACATATATATTCAGTTCTTACACATATATATTCAGTTCTTACACATATATATTCCGTTCTAACACATATATATTCAGTTCTTACATATATATATTCAGTTCTTACACATATATATTCCGTTCTTACGCATATATATTCAGTTCTTACGCATATATATTCAATTCTTACGCATATATGTTCAGTTCTTACACATATATTCCGATCTTACGCATATATATTCAGTTCTTACACAAATATATTCAGTTCACACATATATATTCAGTTCTTACACATATTTATTCAATTCTTACACATATATATTCAGTTCTTACACATATATATTCGTTTCTTACGCATATATATTCAGTTCTTACGCATATATGTTCAGTTCTTATGCATATATATTCAGTTCTTACACACATAAATTCAGTTCTTACACATATATATCCAGTTCTTACGCATATATATTCAGTTCTTTCGCATATATATTCAGTTCTAACGCATATATATTCCGTTCTAACACATATATATTCAGTCTACACATATATATTCAGTTCTTACACATATATATTCCGTTCTTACGCATATATATTCAGTTCTTACACATATATATGCAGTTCTTACACACATGTATTCAGTTCTTACACATATATATTCAGTTCTTACGCATATATTCAGTTCTTATGGATATATTCAGTTCTTACGCATATATGTTCAGTTCTTACACATATATTCCCATCTTACGCATATATATTCAGATCTTACGAATATATATTCAGTACTTACACATATATATTCAGCTCTTACACATATATATTCAGTTCTTACACATATATATTCATTTCTTACACATATATATTCAGTTCTTACACATATATATTCCGTTCTTACGCATATGTATTCAGTTCTTACGCATATATATTTAGTTCTTACACATATATATTCAGTTCTTACACATATATATTCAGTTCTTACACATATATATTCAGTTCTTACGCATATATTCAGTTCTTA
>JAWPHD010024866.1:0-17988 GCA_037043455.1 Cyrtodaria siliqua | reverse complement strand
AATTTTTCAAAGAGGAACTTCAATATTTATGAATTTCTTGTTATAAAGTGTACTGTGATTAAAACGTCTGCAACATCACAGTTGTGTCCTTTCTCTAACCAACTGCAACTTTGTTTTACAAAACATCTTGGGATTTCTTTGGAATATTATGTGGCATTAAGTGTGCGGTATATACAATATAAAGCGGAAATTCCCGATGAGGCGTTTCTTTATCTCGTCAGTATATATAGAGTCGTTTTCTGATGTATACATGTTTTTGTTTTTCAAATGTGATGACTTGTCGCCATTCATATGTAAATGTATTTTGTAACATGTTGCTTATGCTGTTCATATATGTGAACCTAAGTGAAATAAAGAAGTTGAAGAAGTTGAAACAAAACATGGCCGGAGAACTTTAACATCACAAGGTACCGCACCCAGCTGATTTGTAAATAATACTGCACATTAAATAACATTGAAGTGTCTGTTTTAATAATCTGCATACAATATTTTTTAACGACCCTTCCCTTATCTAACACGCACTGTGATAGTCAATAGTTCATGCGACTACTAAAACTAGAGAAAACATTAGTTAGAACCTATAAGCACGCATGCTTATTACTTGTATGGTTTAAGAGGAAGTCTTCATTTTGTTCCAGCAGTTTATTTCATACTTCTTTAACTTTTGTAATGTTTATATTATGTTCTCGTCCTATCGCATGCTTATAAACTGATTACAATTTCAGAAAAAAATCATTACAACGAAATGTAAAGTTCCACATTTATAAGACAATAAAAACGTTTTTATTTCTGCTATGAACAATCTGATTAAATCTTTGAGAAAATAGCACATTTGTAGTTTTAACGACTTTATAAAAAAACAAAAAACGATTCTGCCACATCTTTCACTTGTTTGTGTTTATTGCTTTCAAGATATCAAATTTCATTATTTATTAGTATTACATGGTGTTTTTATGACTGAAGCGCAATGGTTACTAGAACTGGATCCTTGATCCAAAAGTCGTGGCTGCTATCCCCGCCATGACCATATGTATTTTGTTCGAATCGCACTGGGAGCTCGACTTGTAAGTGAGGAAGTGTCGATTCTTACGGATGGCGGGAGGCGTACAGTACTGGTTCAACCCAGGAAAGGTGGGTGGTCTGCCTATACCGCAAACAAAACGGCCGTCATATATAACCTTACATGTGTTGAAAGTGACGTAAAACACCATACAAACAAAGAAACAAAACCATATGTGTTGTGTCCCTGAACAAGATATTTTATCTGCATTTGCTTAGTACTGGTTCTACACACATAGACATAGACGGTGATTTAAATATGTTTAAAGAGCTTTCGTTACAATCGATGTAAAATAAATAATTTTAAACTAATGGTTACTTATTTTCTACTATTCAAATGCCACTCTGTAAATAAAGACGATCAGATTTAGCTTAGGCCAATATCGTGATTAAGAGAATGTTTCGGAACAATTAACATGTCGCCAGTTGTCAATTATTTATCCATTCCAATACTATACCTGCGACAAAAAATAGCTCGTGCAACAGTATAATAAAGCAAGAGCAACTATATTTGTAGGTAAAGAGCGAATGTAGATATCAACACGCTAGTTTGTAGACAGACATATGATGGTTTGTAAACACAGGTCCCCTGGGCAACCGGTACCTGGCAAGGTTAGAACAATTGTTGCAAAATTTACGTTTTTTAAGGACCGAGAACACGTGCGAAGGCAGTGGAAGGAACTGAAGGACACCGCCTTTCATATGTATGAACAGTACCCGCCGGAAATGATTGCTAAGCGGAGGAATCTCGTACCTAAGATGAAGGCGGCCAGGGAACATGGTAAACGCTCCTGGATAGCCTACGACATGTTGTACGTTGACGGCCGGCCGGTGCGCGACTAGGGGCACGCCGGAGGTGAGCTGTCCGTACTATCATGGAACGTGCATGGATTTACGCAAAGCAAGAAATGCAATAGTGATTTTGTAAATATTGTTGCTAATCATGATATATGTTTTTTTTATGAATCTTGGGCAAAAATTCTTCTACTAAAATTAACCTTAATGGTTATATCACACATAATTTTTACAGAAAGTTGCAAAACAGAAATGCACGCCGATGTAGCGGGGGTATAGTTTTAATGTATAAAGAACACTTAAAAGGTGGTATACAGATTGTGAAAAATCACCATGATACTATTATTTGGATAAAGTTGGATCGTGTGTTTTTTAATATAAATGAGGATATCTATTTATGTGGTTCATATATTTGGTGTGAAGATTCACAGCATATAATTCATTTAATAACATCAACTTGATTGACACACTTGAAAATGATATTTCTACATTTGATTGCTTAGGTTCTGTGTTTCTATGTGGTGATTTAAATAGTAGAGTGAGTAATAAAAATTATTACATAATCCACGATAAATGTAATATGTCTGTTGATGAAGTAGATTATGAACCAGACAATACCCCTGTTAGGTCCTCTATCGATAAAAAACATAATAGTCATGGTATTAAATTATTAGATCTGTGTAAATCTTTATGTATACGTATTGTAAATGGTCGCATTGGTAATACAAACCAGTTCACCTACCTATCACGTAACGGTACATCTGTTATTGATTATTTGTTGTGTAGTGAACGTCATTTTTCATTGATCAATGATTTTACTATTGGGTATTTTAATGAATGGAGCGATCATGCCCCGTTACATTTTTCATTTGTATGTAATAATGTATCACCTGATGTTAACAGTTATTCTGAGACACGATTTAAGTGGAATGATTTGTATAAGGCGCAATTTCGGTCTGGTATTATTGCCAAATTGCCCGACTTCAATAATATTGTATCTAATTTAAATAACTGTACTAAACAGTCGATAAACGAGCCTCTGAGCAATTTTACTGATACTATACGAAGTGTTGCTGATCCTTTATTTACAAAACGCACTTATTCTGAAAATAAACCTTGTTTTGATACTGAGTTTCGTATGAAAAATGCAGACTGGTTTGTTCAAGACTGTGTGAATGCTCGAAATACGTATTTAGATGTAAGGCCTTAAACCTGTTTAATTGTTATAAAACTGATGCAAATATAATATAATTTGTAAGAAGAAAAATACATTTTATAAACGTAAAATGTCCGAAATAGAGAGTCTTAAGAAAAGTAAACCACGAGATTTTTGGAAGTATTTCAAGAGCTCAAATAAGTCTGTTGCTAATAAGATAGCATTAGATACTTTTCGTGAATATTTTGAAAAGCTTGGCAGTGATGTATTTAACTGTACAAATGAAGACGCGGAATATTTTTGTGAAAATAATGATTTTGCTAATCCTAATGGGTCCTTCCCAGAACTTGACCAGCCCATCACGATTGATGAAATTTTAAATGCTGTAAAATCTTTAAAAAGAGGGAAGGCTTTTGGTAGTGATTTTTTACTGAATGAATATTTTATTGAAAGCATAGACATATTATCGGCTCATTTATGCGATATATTCAACTGCATTTTGAATTCGGGTTTTTACCTAGATAAATGGATGGAAGGGATTATAATTCCTTTACACAAAAAAGGTGATGTAAATGATGTAAATAATTATAGAGGCATTACGCTAGTTAGTTGTTTCTCAAAGGTTTTTACTACTGTACTCAATAGGCGACTTGAAAACTTTTGTAACGAGCATAACATAATTTCGGATGCTCAGTTCGGATTTCGCAAAGGAAGATCAACTGTTGATGCGATTTTTATACTTATGTCATTAGTCCAAAAATACTTGAATGAAAACAAACGATTGTATGTTATTTTTGTCGATTTGATGAAATGTTTTGATTCTATTTATAGAAATGCATTATGGCTTAAGATGTATAGATGTGGTATTAATGGCAAATTACTTAGAATTATACGCAATATGTACCAAAAAGTCAAATCATGTGTCAAATCCTGTGCTAATTATACTGATTATTTTAATTATGCTGTTGGCTTACGTCAAGGGGAGGTAATGTCCCCTCTTTTGTTTTCTCTTTTTGTTGAAGATTTGGAGTTATGTTTGCAAAATAATATAGATTCAGGTTTGCAATTAGATGATATAGTACTAATGTTATTGCTATTTGCGGATGACATGGCCATTGTAGGAAAAACACCTGCTGAAATACAAGTACAGTTAGATACATTAAATAATTATTGCGATTCGTGGGGACTTAAAGTAAATATTGCCAAAACTAAAATTATGGTTTTTCGTAAACGTGGCGGGTTATTAGCCAGTGAGCATTGGACCTACAATGCAGACGTTATCAACGTAGTGAATGATTTCAACTATTTAGGGAATGTTTTCAATTATACTGGAAATTTCGCTCTTAATCAGGAGCATTTAGTTGGTAAAGCTCTCAAGGCAATGAATGTTCTATTATGTAAATGTAAAGTATATGATTTGAGTCCTAAAACTTTTTGTCAGTTGTTCAATGCCTTTGTTGTGTCTGTTCTTAGTTATGCATGTGAGATTTGGGGCAATACTAAATCTAAAGAAATTGAAAGAATTCATTTAACATTTTGCAAAAGGTTATTAAAGGTACTACCTAATACATGCAATGCAGCTGTGTATGGTGAACTTTGAAGATATCCCCTATATGTTAATAGATATATAAGAATTATGAAATATTGGTTGAAAGTAATAAATACTGACAATATCATTCTAAAGACTGTGTATGGACACGCTTTACAGGACTGTAACAGCGGAAAAACGAACTGGGTTAGCAGTGTTAAGAAATTACTAGATGATTACGGTTTTCTTATGTATTCGATAATGCTTCTTATATAAACAGTGACGTATTTTTGTATGACTTTAGAATTAGAGTTTTAGATGCCTTTAAACAAAATTGGTGTGGTACCTTAAACAACAGTTCTGTGTTAACATTGTACAAAGATATTAAAACTAGTTTGGAATATGAAACATATTTCGATATTTTGCCAAGAAGTTTACGTCTATATTTTACTAGACTTAGACTATCTGTACATCCACTCAGAATACAGACTGGTAGATATGCCAACAATAGAACACTTCGTGAAGAAAGATATTGCCTAATTTGTAATAGTTTAGATATAGAAGATGAATTTCATTTTGTATGTATCTGTCCTTGTTATATTGATATTAGAAAGAAATACTTAAAACGTTGTTATTACAAACGTCCTTCTGTTTTCAAATATTTGGAGTTACTGAAATCACATGACAAGATAGAAATAATAAAACTTTCGTTATATGTTAAAGAATCAATTATATTAAGAAACGCATTATTAACTATTGAAAGGTAGTTACTTAGTTCAACCTCCTACTCTTATTTACTATACTACTACATAATAATAATAATAATAATGAAATGATAAATTATACCATTTGTATATATTTCACAATTGAAATCACATGAAAAAAAATAATAAAACTTCCGTTATATGTTAAAGAATCAATTGTATTAAGAAACGCTTTATTAACTATTGAAAGGTAGTTACTTAGTTCAACCTCCTACTCTTATTTACTATACTACATAATAATAATAATAACAATAATAATGAAATGATTAATTATACCATTTGTATATATTTCACCTTTTACTTGTATATATACGTTGACATCATATATGCTAATATCTATGTATTGTAGACGATGTACTTTCTACAAGTCTGAATAAAGAGTCTGTCTGTCTGTCTGTCTGTCTGTCTGTAAATGTGGAAACCGATATTTTGCAAATAATCGCGATTTAAAAACTTTTTCTCGGTGACACTGTACTCTGCATATCTGAGCTTTACACTGACCGATACTTTCAAGTGACACATCGAGAATCTGTATTTGATACGATCAGGCGGTTTATAGCGTGTATATATCTACTTTAACGCCTTATATTCCATCATAATACATTTGTTGGATAGATCACGTATGTTTTAATTTGTTTCTGATAGATTTTAACCTCAACACTAACTTTTAAAGCCAATGTACATATTTTGTCTGGTTTGGTTTGTAGATGTTGACATTTATCAAAGCGAGTGTTTTTTGAAGGTAAGCGCTAGGTTTTCGATGTAGAGGCGCTGGTTTGTTTTAGGTTATCGCCTTTTCTTATATGGTAAGTATTGCCATTTATCTCAACTATTCGTTATTATCAAAGTCACGGTCGGTAAAACATGCTTTTATTCATTTTATAACATCTTAATGAACGTTGTCAGAGGATATAATGTGTCTCTCGACCGTTTCCCCATTCCTTCGTTTATGTTCTGTCCGGTGGTTAATTGATTTCGTTAAGTTAAACCTTTTCCCTTACACACTTCCTATTTCACTGAAATAAATATCTAAAACAATTAATGGTCACATCTATATCACTACACTTGTTTGTGTTTGTCTTCCAAAGTATGAATGGCTAAAGTGATAAGTTCAGAGTTCATGGTTTATTTAAGAGGAACATTTAAAAAGTATACACGCATATATTCAGTAATATATTGATAATTAAATACAGTAAAATATATTTCATAGGAATTCATCAATACTTAACTGATTATATCTTTGTTATAAAATTGGTTGATAAAATAAAATTCGGTATATATTTCTTGGAATTAGTAGCATTTTGTTTTACCTGATCAATTTCCATTTCCATTTCTTGCAAAGTAGCAATTGCATCGTCAAATCAATCTCGTCTAAAGTTCCATCAATGTTGGTATTATTTTTCGTAACCAAAACAGTTTACATAACCACATTTTCCGCCACAGTTTAGCTTCTTAAGGTGAACAAGTTTAAATGACGTGGAATCCTTCACAGTTTTGAAAACTGTTTCGAGAAGTGGTGTAATAATCCATGGATTTAAACAACAGGCCTTATTCGATATTGCATTCACAATGTTTTTACTAGGAAATGCAAATTTTATTTTCTATAGGCTGGGTCTGTAGTGTCCTCGAGTTATGATTCCAGCAAAATGGTGTCGTTTATTTTTCAAACCAGACATAACACAACACAACGTTATCACGTTCATTAACAATATCAAGGTTAGTTTTTTCCTGGAAGCGATGCCCGAAAATAAAAATAAAACATCTTTCATTCTGACTATAAACGATCTACCATTTCCGTTGCAAAGGGTAACATACTAGTCAAACCATATACATATGTCATCATCTGTATGATGATGACATATATGATCTGTATGATGACATATATGATCTGTATGATGACATATATTATGGCGTGAAAGGTACTCGACATTACCTCTCACGAACAGACTCAATAAAACCGAATCTGCTACTTTTATCTCTTGTTTGTGTTTGTACTTTTATCTCTTGTTTGTGTTTGTTGCTACCAAAGGATACCCCTTTCAATATTTATGGGGTTTCTTTTGTATTTTAAAATACGTATTCCGCTGTTGTATTATCAAGGTCAATTACATGTTTTAATGCACACTCTGTTACAGCAACATATAGTTCGCTTTTCTCATTGGAGGAACACATATGTCCTGTTAAAAATTAATTACCTTTATGGATTCAGTATGCGATAATGGATTAACTGACCTTCTATCTCTGACTAGTGTATCAAGAAACAAATTGAAATACTTTGGCAGGTATTTGTTGTTAGAGACTTTCCTTCTGAAGCTTAAATTTGGATTTTCATATGCATGACTTTGTGGTGTACGATACCGTCAAATGGTTCTGTTTCTTCTGTGCAGTAATAACATCGAACATATAACATAGTGCTGTTGAGAAATAAATAAGTGAAGTGTAAAGATTCACACAACGAACTATAGTAACATACAAAATGGTTACCTTTTGTCTAAATAATGCATATACTACAAGAAAATAAGAAAAGTTACAGTTGTAATCAACAAAATCCTCGAAAAACTAGCGCTTATAGAAAACATACCATCGACAATCTAGTGCGTAACTTCAACAAACCGGCGCATTAACATCTACAAACTTGTCTAGATTTCAATTAAACATATTTCAGCACATACTACTACTGTATATCATTGCACAAAACCAGTGTAAAGGATACAGCATTTGTAATAACTTTACATACCGTACATGTTTTGCCTTCACTAATTTAATAAATTGAATAAACATATAAAACATATAATAACATGTCGTCAAAGTTATTATAGTTTAAAGTAGTGAAGAAAAGGCATCTTAACTTTAGAAACAATTGAAATATCGTAAAAATACTGCGTTTGTTTACATTTTCAATGTCAATTCAATCCCATGATGCAAATGAACCCGTCTACAATATCTACAAACTCAATCTCGAGTCGCACTTTACCTACAGTGATAACCTATTGTCAATATACTCCGACATCAACAATAAGGCGGAGATATCTAAGTACTGATTGTGCATATATAATCATTCAGTTTATTAAATACAGTCATTCCATACAGTCATAATATCATGCTTATTAAATTTCTTATAATTTGTCTAAATATTGTTTATTCGCAAGTCAGGTAACACGGTTTTCCGTGTACCATGCAATATCGTGCATATAATTATAGGTTATTAGATTAGTATTGGGATATTGTCACAAAATGTCACGGGTAGAGCGTACTGGTCGCATATAGCTCTTGTATCGGTTACACCCAAAATCTATTGTTCGAGTTGAAACAATTTCACAATATTCATGTTCTATTCATGTAACACGTAAAAGCGTGCACATTTTAAGTGGCCGCCAGAGAGGCCGTGTCATAAGTTTAGTTTTGTGCTAATGCATGTAAACGTATAGGTATATTTTCCTTAAACGGCAAAATTGTATAAGGGCCTCGCGTGTAGATTCAATACTGTAGATTTAGCCACGTTTGTCACGGACTGAACGGGGCAAATAATGATTTGGGCGTAATGTTTGCTATAAAACCCATTGTCTTCTAGCTTTCGCCGGGATCATCGATAGTACTTTGTTGGAACAGAGATTGGACGGCAAATTTCACAGGCAACATGTGGTTAGTAGTTTTATTAAACTTTTATCGTATATTTGTATTCAGTGGGCGGCGCCATCTTGTTTGGCGGTTACGACATCCGGTTAGCATTGATGTTTCTCAAACATAACTTTAGACTAGCATATGATTTGAAGTGACTTTATTAGATGTAATTATGGTAATTGATCATTAATTGTAAAACAATATTAATTTGATAACAGTGGATAATAGGTGCATTAATTAACGTTGGCGTATAATTCAGTGATTGTAATACACGATTGTTAACATTAGTTAACAATGAGATGAGTGACAAGAATAAATGCGTGCATACATAACTCAGTGAGTGTAATATACGAGTTATTTGATCATGTTTATATTACATGTATTAGGGGCATTGATTAACAGCGACGTACATAGCGTACATATGGCGTTGTAGAATATGTATACATTGCTACTCCTCATTAGTACAGCTTGCATATATTGATTGAATAATGATTTGTTTGGGTAATGATAATTATACAAGATTGTTATGTTTGTCAACCGACATCTAAAACGTATGTATAATTACAGCCTAAGCCATCCAGGGTTGGATATTAGCCATCCAGGTGTGGATCTAAGCCATCCAGGATATAAGCCATCCAGGGTTGGAGTAAGCCATCTAGGTTTGGATATCCAGGAGTGGAGCTAAGCTTCCACGACTAACGTTACAAGCGGTGGAGACGGTCCCCGTACCTGCGCAGCCAGGTTTTACTAACGACAACCCCCGGGACACAAGGTGGGCCCGTTACCAGTCCTCACTGGAGGAATATCATTCACAATCTCAGTGGAGATTAACTATCATTGCATCGCGTCATCAACCCTTACAGAAGGCATTTGATGACAATCATCCATTGAATTCGCGCATCATCATCTTCATGAGCTCTCGCGCATCACAGTTATCGCGCTGGATCAACATTGTTATAGCTTTAACAACACTTTAGTGTCTTAGACATTCAGTATTTATAACAATACTAAGAACGTCTTAAACGTTCAGGAGAACACTCTTTCTATAGTTCAATTGTGTATTCGCTTGTTTTTTTAGATAATTGTATATATATTAAACATATTTTAAAAGTTGCATTAAACTTATGTAAATGCATTCACCGTCATTGATTCTTTCCTGAGTTAGCCCAACCACTAAGGTCATCCTGTGACAACTGGTGTCAGAAGTGGGATTTTTGGCGACTACGGAAGGAAAGAATCAATAAGTGATCTTTATGATGATATACTAAATCTCTACTTATTATTTTAGAATTGTGTACCACCCTCTGATCCATCAAGGCGACTGTCGACGATCACGGCCACAGCTTGGAAGTCAAGACACGACAAGGGTAGGGTGAGTCCAAACTGTTGTTTTGTCCGTTCTTTCCTTGGCGCGAGGTCGCAGTGGTCTACACGAGTGGGTCTGAGGCACTTTTGCTCAATAATTTGGGTGTTTGTTTTTACCTCCCTTGATATACATATAGTATCCAATTAGGTTGGCGAACAAGACGTTCTACTCATGTTATGACACTCGAGTATACTTATATTGATGGGAGAAGTAAATATACATGTACATGTTATACACATTTCGATGATTGTTTAAGGTTTATGTCCAATATCAAATATAGATAATTTTTGTAGTGTATATGTTTTGTGGAAGCTAGATACTATCTATACATAACCGTTAGTAGTTAGCGCTAGTACTAATGTGTATGTAACTTGTCCGATGATGATGCCCAGGTATTTACTGAGGACACAGTGACTTACCATTAGTAGTTAAGTGAGTAGAATTATTAGTGACGTGTGTATTGTAATTATTGTAGTTAGTAGTCCACAATGTCCATAGACATGACGTCCATAAAGGATCTTACGGAAATGGGAAAGGAGTTAGGGTATGCTGGAGAGGAGCTTAGAACCTTTGTTAAAGACGAACAGGCTAGGGAAAGGGAATTTAGACTTAAGGAAAGAGAATTAGCAAAGCAGGAAAGAGATGAAGAAAGTAGACTAGTTAAAGATAAGCTAGAATTAGAAAGTAGATTAGCTAAAGAGAAGCTAGATGCAGAGAAAGATAGGTTAGAAGTAGAAGGTAGACTAGTTAAAGAGAAGCTAGAATTCGAAAGTAGATTGGCTAAAGAGAAGCGAGATGAAGAAAGTAGACTAGCCACAGAGAAGTTAGAATTAGAAGATATGTTAGCTAAAGAGAAGTTAGAATTAGAAAGTAGAATAGTAAGGGAGAAGCAAGAGTTAGAACATGAGAGGTTCGAAACAGATGGTAGACTAGCTAAGGCTAAGATGATAATGGAAAGGGAGCAAAAGGAGTTTGATCATAAGTTAGCTTTAGAGTTGGAAGCAGCTAAGACACATAGTAAGGACAGTGGAACTGTAGGGAAAGATAGTTATTCTGGGAAGTTAAAAGGTTCGAAGTTACCATACTTTGATGCTGACAAAGATAACATGGACAGTTACTTGTTACGGTTCGAGCGTTATGCTGAGTTACAGGAATGGACCAAAGATAAGTGGGCAGTTCATTTAAGTGCGTTATTGAGAGGCAAGGCCTTAGATGTATTTTCTAGATTACCTAGTTTAGATGCTCTTGACTACGACAAGTTAAAGGATGCTCTTTTAAAGAGATTTGAGTTAACTGAAGAAGGTTTTAGAAAGCGGTTTAGAGCTTGTCTGCCTGAGAAAGGCGAGTCATTTATTCAGTTCATTAGTAGATCTAGAAATTACTTAGATAGGTGGTTAGAGTTAGGGAAGGTAGCGCAGACTTATCAGGGCCTCATAGATTTCTTGTTGCGGGACCAGCTATTCAATGTTTGTAGTAGAGATCTGTTCTTATTTCTTAAAGAAAGAAAACTAACTAGTGTAGGAGAAATGGCAACACAAGCAGATCAGTTTGCCGAGGCTAGAGGTGGAGCTCATAATGTAGTGTCGAAAGACAGAACTTTTAGAGATAGGCAAGGGGACGATCATAAACAGAAAGGCCAGAGTGGAAACTATAGAGGTGGAGGTAGTTCGATGGGTGCTCGAGGAGGTAGCAATAGTGGTAACATAGGTAGACCTTTTATTCGTTGTCGTCACTGTAATGGGAATCATGCTTCACATGAGTGTAGGAAAGCGGTGAAAGTGTCCGCTGTCGTAGACAATTTTAGTGAAAATAGTAGAGTGGACAACAATGTAGGGAGTCAGAACCAAGGTTTTAACAACCCATGGAATTTCGGTAGAGGTAGAGGCAGAGGTAGTAATAGTCCGGTTATTAAAACCGAGAGTAGTAGCTGTTGTGTTAAAGCGTATGGTGTAATGGCGAAGATCGGAACATGTCTCTTTCCGTATGCAAATCTTCCAACGGCAGATGGTAGAGTGAATGGCACGGACGTAATTGTAATGAGGGATACAGGTTGTACAGGTGTGGTAGTTAGGCGTAGTTTAGTTACGGATGACCAGTTGGTAGGTAAACAGTCACCGTGTATGTTGTTAAATAAATCGGTAGAGCACGTGCCAATAGCGAGAATTGATGTAGATACACCTTTCTTTAAAGGGACTACAGAGGCACTATGTATGGACGACCCGATGTATGATTTAACGATGGGGAACATAGAAGGTTCAGTACTTCCGGTAATGTCCGATTTTAGAAGTAGCATAAGTAATGCCGTAGAGACTAGAGCGCAGGTTCAGAAGCAAGCTCAGGCTTATAGAAAATTAAAGGTTCCTGCAGCCGTAGGTGACATATCTAAAGCGGAGTTTATAGAAGCACAAACTCAAGACGAGTCATTAGGTCCTTGTAAAGTGAAGGTCAAGGATGGGGTAGTGAAGAAGTGTAAAGGGTCCGGTAGTTGTAAGTTTGTACATAAGAATAGGTTATTGTACAGAGAATTTGAAGATAGTGGTAGTAGACAGTTTCACCAATTAGTGGTACCTACCCAGTATAGAACGACAGTGCTTAAGGTAGCTCATGAGTCGATTATGGGAGGTCATTTAGGCGTAAAGAAAACGTCAGATAGAGTATTGGCATAATTTTATTGGCCAGGCGTTAGTGGAGATGCAACTAGGTATCCGGAGGCAGTAGCATTGCCCTCAATTGAAACTGAGAGAGTAGCTGAGGCATTAGTTGATATGTTCAGTAGGCTAGGTGTACCAGAGGAAATGCTGACTGATTGTGGGTCACAGTTTACGTCAGAACTTATGGCTGAAGTAAGCAGGTTATTGTCTTTGCGTCAAATCATGACAACACCATATCACCCTATGTGTAATGGGTTAGTCGAACGATTTAACGGGACGTTAAAGCAAATGTTACGGCGTATGTGTACCGAGAGACCCAAAGATTGGGACAAGTATCTCAATGCTTTATTGTTTGCATTGAGAGAGGTTCCACAAGAGAGTTTAGGATTTTCTCCGTTTGAGTTATTGTACGGTAGGTCAGTTAGAGGTCCCATGAGGATTCTTAGAGAGATGTGGGCAGGTGAAGTAGATAGTGATGAGGTTAAGACTACATATCAGTATGTTTTAGATCTGAAGGAGAAACTAGAGGAGACTTGTAAGATAGCTCAAAGTCAGTTAGTTAAGGCAAGTACCAAGTACAAACGGTACTATGACCAGAAAGCTAGAGCTAGGAAGTTTAAGATAGATGACCAGGTGTTACTGTTACTCCCGACCGACAATAACAAGTTGTTATTACAATGGAAAGGTCCGTTTTACGTTAGAGGGATAGTGAACACTATGGATTACCGTATCGAGATAAACGGAAAGCTAAAGACCTTTCATGCGAATATGCTGAAAGAGTATATCAGTAGAACCGATAATGGGCAACAAGGGGTGTTAACCGTAGTTAATGTTGCAGTTATTGAGGATAGTGAGGAAGACAGTAGTGAGGACACTAGTCCCATGTATTTTCCCACTAGTGTAGGTAAGGAGACAGCAGCCGATGTAGACATATCGGGCATGCTTAGTGTAACAGAGAAACGAGAGATAAGTCGTTTAGACTCTGAGTGTAGTACTGTTCGGTCCGATAAGTCGAGACCAACAGACGTAGTGCAGTGTAGCTTTAAGCACACTTTAGCAAAGCCGATTAGGGAAACGAGAGACCCTACTCCATTTCGCAAACAGTATACTGGTAATGCGATGGATGCGATGTGTAAAGTTGGAGTTCTTGTAGTGACGGGAAGTAGTGTTATTAGTAACCGTAAAGTCGGTGTAATAGACCGTGGAAAGGACAATATTGGGGCAGAATATTTAAGCCGCCGAACATAATGACCGGTTTAATACAATAGTGTATTGCAGTGTATTGTACAATAGTAGTATATGTTACGACAGGGTAGTGTACAATTGTAGAATAGTATTGAAATTGTAATTACATATTATAGTTAGGTTATAACTGCAGTGGTAATAGTTAACATACTCAAGCGATTGAGCGATCAGCTTGTACGTTTTTTCGCTCGTTTGCTCAGAAGAATTAATAGTTTCTTAACGTGTAAATATTAATTATCATTTTGTTGAATTTTAAAAGTGTAGCACTTTCTTTAAGTGGGGAGATGTTGTCACAAAATGTCACGGGTAGAGCGTACTGGTCGCATATAGCTCTTGTATCGGTTACACCCAAAATCTATTGTTCGAGTTGAAACAATTTCACAATATTCATGTTCTATTCATGTAACACGTAAAAGCGTGCACATTTTAAGTGTCCGCCAGAGAGGCCGTGTCATAAGTTTAGTTTTGTGCTAATGCATGTAAACGTATAGGTATATTTTCCTTAAACGGCAAAATTGTATAAGGGCCTCGCGTGTAGATTCAATACTGTAGATTTAGCCACGTTTGTCACGGACTGAACGGGGCAAATAATGATTTGGGCGTAATGTTTGCTATAAAACCCATTGTCTTCTAGCTTTCGCCGGGATCATCGATAGTACTTTGTTGGAACAGAGATTGGACGGCAAATTTCACAGGCAACATGTGGTTAGTAGTTTTATTAAACTTTTATCGTATATTTGTATTCAGTGGGCGGCGCCATCTTGTTTGGCGGTTACGACATCCGGTTAGCATTGATGTTTCTCAAACATAACTTTAGACTAGCATATGATTTGAAGTGACTTTATTAGATGTAATTATGGTAATTGATCATTAATTGTAAAACAATATTAATTTGATAACAGTGGATAATAGGTGCATTAATTAACGTTGGCGTATAATTCAGTGATTGTAATACACGATTGTTAACCTTAGTTAATAATGAGATGAGTGAAAAGAATAAATGCGTGCATACATAACTCAGTGAGTGTAATATACGAGTTATTTGATCATGTTTATATTACATGTATTAGGGGCATTGATTAACAGCGACGTACATAGCGTACATATGGCGTTGTAGAATATGTATACATTGCTACTCCTCATTAGTACAGCTTGCATATATTGATTGAATAATGATTTGTTTGGGTAATGATAATTATACAAGATTGTTATGTTTGTCAACCGACATCTAAAACGTATGTATAATTACAGCCTAAGCCATCCAGGGTTGGATATTAGCCATCCAGGTGTGGATCTAAGCCATCCAGGATATAAGCCATCCAGGGTTGGAGTAAGCCATCTAGGTTTGGATATCCAGGAGTGGAGCTAAGCTTCCACGACTAACGTTACAAGCGGTGGAGACGGTCCCCGTACCTGCGCAGCCAGGTTTTACTAACGACAACCCCCGGGACACAAGGTGGGCCCGTTACCAGTCCTCACTGGAGGAATATCATTCACAATCTCAGTGGAGATTAACTATCATTGCATCGCGTCATCAACCCTTACAGAAGGCATTTGATGACAATCATCCATTGAATTCGCGCATCATCATCTTCATGAGCTCTCGCGCATCACAGTTATCGCGCTGGATCAACATTGTTATAGCTTTAACAACACTTTAGTGTCTTAGACATTCAGTATTTATAACAATACTAAGAACGTCTTAAACGTTCAGGAGAACACTCTTTCCATAGTTCAATTGTGTATTCGCTTGTTTTTTTTAGATAATTGTATATATATTAAACATATTTTAAAAGTTGCATTAAACTTATGTAAATGCATTCACCGTCATTGATTCTTTCCTGAGTTAGCCCAACCACTAAGGTCATCCTGTGACAGATATATGTATGAGTTCTTTCGCGTATTAACATTAACTATTTTTTTGCACGAAAGAACGGGTGCATATATCCCAAATAAATCTAATCACCTTTTTGTTGCATACGATTTTTAATATATAAACGAATAATTAGAATAAAAAAATAGGGTTTATTTAATTTTTATCAAAAAATAATCGTTAGTCTGTGGCAATTTTCACAGTGAAATCAATATTGTTTACATTACGTGACATACTTTCTTTTAACAGAAAATTGCACCAATCACGAACGAGTATACATTAAACACCCAATATGACTTTACTACACGTCAATATGACGTTTCCTGTTACAATTAAAGTAAACGGAGCTTGTAAATGCGTATGCAATAAATATACATATTGACGTGTAGTAAAATCATATTGGGTGTGTAAGTATACTCGTTCGTGATTGGTGCAATTTTCTGTTCATGTCAAAGAAAGTATGCCTAGTGATGTAAACAATGTTGATTTCATTGTGAAAATTCCCAAAATGTTTGTTTCAAAATGTTTTTTTTTGTGGTGAAAATTAAATGTTACAACCTATTTAATTTTCTCTAATTTAAAAATGCGTATGCAATAAAAAGGTTATTAGATTTACATTGGGACATATGCCCTCGTTCTTTTGCGCATACATATTGCTCTCCTAAAGTCGTGCAACAGAAATCGTGCATATATCCCATTACAAATCTAATAACCTATAATTATTGCAGCATCTCCAGTACATTAATTTTCTATTGATTTAAATAATAGTTCATGTATTATCCATTTTCTGTCAGACGAATTTGGCACCGAGGCATGTTGTTCCAGTTGTGTTTAGAGGTGTGAACATAAAACGTTTTATTGTACAAATTATAATATACTGAAAGGAAAAAAACAACGCATAATCAAAAAATTGTCTATACAACTACTATATACACCTAATTCCAGATATATCTCAATGTGTTTTGTACACAAAAAGGGGCTACAACTAATTACAGAACAGACAACTCGTGCCATTTAGTGTTTCCCCTACTTTTGGCTGCGCTCCTTCCCTTAGGGTTTCTTAATTGTTAAAATTTCACTTCATAGCCTCTAACTAATACTTAGTAGACCTTTTTATCGAAGTATACTTTGTCACACAAAATTCATAAATGTTGATGTTTCGCTTGAAAAGGTCAAGCCATTTCAGTATTGTGTTTAATGTTAAGAAATTGCAACGTTTAAAGCCTAAGTTTGCTCACCTGCTTGAGCCAAATGAGATTATGTCGCTAATGAAACTTTAAAGGGGCTAGCATAAGTGTGTTCGGTGCTGTTTAAACCTTCTTTCCGAAAGGACAGGCCTTATGTCGCCCTGTACTATTCGATTAGCAGTAGCATATTAAACATACAGTATATACACTTCTCAAAACTGCTAACTACACCGCTCACGTTTTATACACTTTTCAAAACAGCCAACTACACCGATTTAAAATATGAATAATTTTGTTAATATCATTATTTCATAGTTGTTTGTAATTAAATAAACAAATAACACAAATCTGCACTATATGAGACAAATTTTTATTTTATTGAAAAACATTCAACCCATCGATATATATAACCCAAAACGTGAGCGGTGTAGTTAGCAGTTTTGAGAAGTGTATATAGCGGAAATACCAAGTACGCGTTTCCTTTTCTTTTCAGTATATATTGTTAGCTCTGCAACCTGTATTTTGCAACATTTTTTTAATACTGATCCAAAATTATAACGCAACATGATCGTTTTCGCCTGTATAACGTATTTCAAAATGATATGGAAACAAATATTGTTGCTTAGTGAATTTTTCGATGCAACTGTAGACTGAAAATATACTTGAATTTGCGCTTTGGCTTATTTTGAATCGCGTTTAATTATACAGCTTCTAATATATTGTTAGAATTGACGACGAACTGT
>JAWPHD010024865.1:0-17991 GCA_037043455.1 Cyrtodaria siliqua | reverse complement strand
AGAACTGAATATATATGCGTAAGAACTGATTATATATGTGTAAGAACGGAATATATATGTGTAAGAACGGAAAATATATGTGTAAGAACAGAATATATATGCGTAAGAACTGAATATATATGTGTAAGAACTGAATATATATGCGTAATAACGGAATATATATGTGTAAGAACGGAATATATATGTGTAAGAACTGAACATATATGTGTAAGAACTGAATATATATGCGTAAGAACTGAATATATATGCTTAAGAACTGAATATATATGCGTAAGAACTAAATTTATATGTGTAAGAACGGAATATATATGCGTAAGAACTTAATATATATGCGTAAGAACGGAATATATATGCGTAAGAACGGAATATATATGCGTAAGAACGGAATATATATGTAAGAACGGAATATATATGTGTAAGAACGGAATATATATGTGTAAGAACTGAACATATATGTGTAAGAAGTGAATATATATGTGTAAGAACGGAATATATATGTGTAAGAACGGAATATATATGTGTAATAACGGAATATATATGTGTAAGAATGGAACATATATGTGTAAGAACGGAATATATATGTGTAAGAACGGAATATATATGTGTAAGAACTGAACATATATGTGTAAGAAGTGAATATATATGTGTAAGAACGGAATATATATGTGTAAGAACTGAACATATATGTGTAAGAACTGAATATATATGCGTAAGAACTGAATATATATATATGCGTAAGAACTAAATTTATATGTGTAATAACTGAATATATATGCGAAAGAAATGAATATATATGCGTAAGAACGGTATATATGCGTAAGAACGGAATATATATGTGTTAGAACGGAATATATATGTGTAAGAACGGAATATTTATGTGTAAGAATGGAATATATATGTGTAAGAACTGAATATATATGTGTAAGAACGGAATATATATGTGTAAGAACTGAATATATATGTGTAAGAACTGAATATATATGTGTAAGAACTGAATATATTTGCGTAAGAACTGAATATATATGTGTAAGAACTGAATATATATGCGTAAGAACTGATTATATATGTGTAAGAACGGAATATATATGTGTAAGAACTGAAAATATATGTGTAAGAACAGAATATATATGCGTAAGAACGGAATATATATGTGTAAGAACAGAACATATATGTTCAAGAACTGAATATATATGCGTAAGAACTGAATATATATATATGTGTAAGAACTAAATTTACATGTGTAATAACTGCATATATATGCGTAAGAACTGAATATATATGCGTAAGAACGGAATATATATGCGTAAGAACGGAATATATAAGTGTAAGAACGGAATATATATGTGTAAGAACTGAATATATATGTGTAAGAACTGAATATATATGCGTAAGAACGGAATATATATGTGTAAGAACGGAATATATATGTGTAAGAACTGAACATATATGTGTAAGAACTGAATATATATGTGTAAGAACGGAATATATATGTGTAAGAACTGAACATATATGTGTAAGAAGTGAATATATATGTGTAAGAACGGAATATATATATATGTGTAAGAACTAAATTTACATGTGTAATAACTGCATATATATGCGTAAGAACTGAATATATATGCGTAAGAACGGAATATATATGCGTAAGAACGGAATATATATGTGTAAGAACTGAACATATATGTGTAAGAAGTGAATATATATGTGTAAGAACGGAATATATATGTGTAAGAACGGAATATATATGTGTAATAACGGAATATATATGTGTAAGAACGGAACATATATGTGTAAGAACGGAATATATATGTGTAAGAACGGAATATATATGTGTAAGAACTGAACATATATGTGTAAGAAGTGAATATATATGTGTAAGAACGGAATATATATGTGTAAGAACTGAACATATATGTGTAAGAACTGAATATATATGCGTAAGAACTGAATATATATATATGTGTAAGAACTAAATTTATATGTGTAATAACTGAATATATATGCGAAAGAAATGAATATATATGCGTAAGAACGGTATATATGCGTAAGAACGGAATATATATGTGTAAGAACGGAATATATATGTGTAAGAACGGAATATTTATGTGTAAGAACGGAATATATATGTGTAAGAACTGAATATATATGTGTAAGAACGGAATATATATTTGTAAGAACGGAATACATATGTGTAAGAACGGAATATATATGCGTAAGAACTGAATATATATATATGCGTAAGAACTAAATTTATATGTGTAATAACTGAATATATATGCGAAAGAAATGAATATATATGCGTAAGAACGGTATATATGCGTAAGAACGGAATATATATGTGTAAGAACGGAATATATATGTGTAAGAACGGAATATTTATGTGTAAGAACGGAATATATATGTGTAAGAACTGAATATATATGTGTAAGAACGGAATATATATGTGTAAGAACTGAATATATATGTGTAAGAACTGAATATATATGTGTAAGAACTGAATATATTTGCGTAAGAACTGAATATATATGTGTAAGAACTGAATATATATGCGTAAGAACTGATTATATATGTGTAAGAACGGAATATATATGTGTAAGAACTGAAAATATATGTGTAAGAACAGAATATATATGCGTAAGAACGGAATATATATGTGTAAGAACAGAACATATATGTTCAAGAACTGAATATATATGCGTAAGAACTGAATATATATATATGTGTAAGAACTAAATTTACATGTGTAATAACTGCATATATATGCGTAAGAACTGAATATATATGCGTAAGAACGGAATATATATGCGTAAGAACGGAATATATAAGTGTAAGAACGGAATATATATGTGTAAGAACTGAATATATATGTGTAAGAACTGAATATATATGCGTAAGAACGGAATATATATGTGTAAGAACGGAATATATATGTGTAAGAACTGAACATATATGTGTAAGAACTGAATATATATGTGTAAGAACGGAATATATATGTGTAAGAACTGAACATATATGTGTAAGAAGTGAATATATATGTGTAAGAACGGAATATATATATATGTGTAAGAACTAAATTTACATGTGTAATAACTGCATATATATGCGTAAGAACTGAATATATATGCGTAAGAACGGAATATATATGCGTAAGAACGGAATATATATGTGTAAGAACTGAACATATATGTGTAAGAAGTGAATATATATGTGTAAGAACGGAATATATATGTGTAAGAACGGAATATATATGTGTAATAACGGAATATATATGTGTAAGAACGGAACATATATGTGTAAGAACGGAATATATATGTGTAAGAACGGAATATATATGTGTAAGAACTGAACATATATGTGTAAGAAGTGAATATATATGTGTAAGAACGGAATATATATGTGTAAGAACTGAACATATATGTGTAAGAACTGAATATATATGCGTAAGAACTGAATATATATATATGTGTAAGAACTAAATTTATATGTGTAATAACTGAATATATATGCGAAAGAAATGAATATATATGCGTAAGAACGGTATATATGCGTAAGAACGGAATATATATGTGTAAGAACGGAATATATATGTGTAAGAACGGAATATTTATGTGTAAGAACGGAATATATATGTGTAAGAACTGAATATATATGTGTAAGAACGGAATATATATTTGTAAGAACGGAATACATATGTGTAAGAACGGAATATATATGTGTAAGAACGGAATATATATGAGTAAGAACGGAATATATATGTGTAAGAACGGAATATATATGTGTAAGAACGGAATATATATGTGTAAGAACGGTATATATATATGTGTAAGAACGGAATATATATGTGTAAGAACGGAATATATATGTGTAAGAACGGAATATATATGTGTAAGAACTGAATATATATGTGTAAGAACTGAATATATATGTGTAAGAACGGAATATATATGTGTAAGAACGGAATATATATGTGTAAGAACTGAATATATATGTGTAAGAACTGAATATATATGTGTAAGAACTGAATATATTTGCGTAAGAACTGAATATATATGTGTAAGAACTGAATATATATGCGTAAGAACTGATTATATATGTGTAAGAACGGAATATATATGTGTAAGAACGGAAAATATATGTGTAAGAACAGAATATATATGCGTAAGAACTGAATATATATGTGTAAGAACTGAATATATATGCGTAAGAACGGAATATATATGTGTAAGAACGGAATATATATGTGTAAGAACTGAACATATATGTGTAAGAACTGAATATATATGCGTAAGAACTGAATATATATGCTTAAGAACTGAATATATATGCGTAAGAACTAAATTTATATGTGTAAGAACGGAATATATATGCGTAAGAACTTAATATATATGCGTAAGAACGGAATATATATGCGTAAGAACGGAATATATATGCGTAAGAACGGAATATATATGTAAGAACGGAATATATATGTGTAAGAACGGAATATATATGTGTAAGAACTGAACATATATGTGTAAGAAGTGAATATATATGTGTAAGAACGGAATATATATGTGTAAGAACGGAATATATATGTGTAATAACGGAATATATATGTGTAAGAATGGAACATATATGTGTAAGAACGGAATATATATGTGTAAGAACGGAATATATATGTGTAAGAACTGAACATATATGTGTAAGAAGTGAATATATATGTGTAAGAACGGAATATATATGTGTAAGAACTGAACATATATGTGTAAGAACTGAATATATATGCGTAAGAACTGAATATATATATATGCGTAAGAACTAAATTTATATGTGTAATAACTGAATATATATGCGAAAGAAATGAATATATATGCGTAAGAACGGTATATATGCGTAAGAACGGAATATATATGTGTAAGAACGGAATATATATGTGTAAGAACGGAATATTTATGTGTAAGAACGGAATATATATGTGTAAGAACTGAATATATATGTGTAAGAACGGAATATATATGTGTAAGAACTGAATATATATGTGTAAGAACTGAATATATATGTGTAAGAACTGAATATATTTGCGTAAGAACTGAATATATATGTGTAAGAACTGAATATATATGCGTAAGAACTGATTATATATGTGTAAGAACGGAATATATATGTGTAAGAACTGAAAATATATGTGTAAGAACAGAATATATATGCGTAAGAACTGAATATATATGCGTAAGAACGGAATATATATGCGTAAGAACGGAATATATATGCGTAAGAACGGAATATATATGTGTAAAAACGGAATATATATGTGTAAGAACGGAATATATATGTGTAAGAACTGAACATATATGTGTTAGAAGTGAATATATATGTGTAAGAACGGAATATATATGTGTAAGAACGGAATAAATATGTGTAATAACGGAATATATATGTGTAAGACCTGAATATATATGTGTAAGAACTGAATATATATGTGTAAGAACTGAATATATATGTGTAAGAACTAAATATATATGCGTAAAAACGGAATATATATGCGTAAGAACGGAATATATACGTGTAAGAACGGAATATATATGTGTAAGAACGGAATATATATGTGTAAGAACGGAATATATATGTGTAAAAACGGAATATATGTGTGTAAGAACGGAATATATATGTGTAAGAACGGAATATATATGTGTAAGAAGTGAATATATATGTGTAAGAACTGAATATATATGTGTAAGAACGGAATATATATGTGTAAGAACTGAATATATATGTGTAAGAACTGAATATATATGTGTAAGAACTGAATATATATGCGTAAGAACGGAATATATATGTGTAAGAACTGAACATATATGTGTAAGAACAGAATATATATGCGTAAGAACTGAATATATATGCGTAAGAACTGAATATATATGTGTAAGAACTGAATATATATGTGTAAGAACGGAATATATATGTGTATGAACGGAATATATATGTGTAAGAACAGAATATATATGTGTAAGAACGGAATATATATGTGTAAGAACAAAATATATATGTGTAAGAGTTGAATATATATGCTTAAGAACGGAATATATATGTGTAAGAACGGAATATATATGTGTAAGAACGGAATATGTACGTGTAAGAACGGAATATATATGTGTAAGAACGGAATATATATGTGTATATATGTGTAAGAACGGAATATATATGTGTAAGAACTGAATATATATGTGTAAGAAGAGAATATATATTTGTAATAACTGAATATATATGTGTAAGAACGGAATATATATGTGTAAGAACGGAATATATACGTGTAAGAACGGAATATATACGTGTAAGAACGGAATATATATGTGTATATATGTGGAAGAACGGAATTTATATGTTTAAGAACTGAATATATATGTGTAAGAAATGAATATATATGTGTAAGAACTGAATATATATGTGTAAGAACGGAATATATATGTGTAAGAACGGAATATATATGTGTAAGAACGGAATATCTACGTGTAAGAACGGAATATATATGTGTAAGAACTAAACATATATGTGTAAGAAATGAATATATATAAGTAAGAACTGAATATAAATGCGTAAGAACTTAATATATATGTGTAAGAACTGAATATATATGTGTAAGTAGTGAATATATATTTGTAAGAACTGAATATATATGCGTAAGAACTGAATATATATGTGTAAGAACGGAATATATATGTGTAAAAACGGAATATATATGTGTAAGAACTGAATATATATGTGTAAGAACTGAATATATATGTGTAAGAACTGAATATATTTGCGTAAGAACTGAATATATATGTATAAGAACTGAATATATATGCGTAAGAACGGAATATATATGTGTAAGAACGGAATATATATGTGTAAGAACAGAACATATATGTTCAAGAACTGAATATATATGCGTAAGAACTGAATATATATATATGTGTAAGAACTAAATTTACATGTGTTATAACTGCATATATATGCGTAAGAACTGAATATATATGCGTAAGAACGGAATATATATGCGTAAGAACGGAATATATAAGTGTAAGAACGGAATATATATGTGTAAGAACTGAATATATATGTGTAAGAACTGAATATATATGCGTAAGAACGGAATATATATGTGTAAGAACGGAATATATATGTGTAAGAACTGAACATATATGTGTAAGAACTGAATATATATGTGTAAGAACGGAATATATATGTGTAAGAACTGAACATATATGTGTAAGAAGTGAATATATATGTGTAAGAACGGAATATATATATATGTGTAAGAACTAAATTTACATGTGTAATAACTGCATATATATGCGTAAGAACTGAATATATATGCGTAAGAACGGAATATATATGCGTAAGAACGGAATATATATGTGTAAGAACTGAACATATATGTGTAAGAAGTGAATATATATGTGTAAGAACGGAATATATATGTGTAAGAACGGAATATATATGTGTAATAACGGAATATATATGTGTAAGAACGGAACATATATGTGTAAGAACGGAATATATATGTGTAAGAACGGAATATATATGTGTAAGAACTGAACATATATGTGTAAGAAGTGAATATATATGTGTAAGAACGGAATATATATGTGTAAGAACTGAACATATATGTGTAAGAACTGAATATATATGCGTAAGAACTGAATATATATATATGCGTAAGAACTAAATTTATATGTGTAATAACTGAATATATATGCGAAAGAAATGAATATATATGCGTAAGAACGGTATATATGCGTAAGAACGGAATATATATGTGTAAGAACGGAATATATATGTGTAAGAACGGAATATTTATGTGTAAGAACGGAATATATATGTGTAAGAACTGAATATATATGTGTAAGAACGGAATATATATGTGCAAGAACTGAATATATATGTGTAAGAACTGAATATATATGTGTAAGAACTGAATATATTTGCGTAAGAACTGAATATATATGTGTAAGAACTGAATATATATGCGTAAGAACGGAATATATATGTGTAAGAACGGAATATATATGTGTAAGAACGGAAAATATATGTGTAAGAACAGAATATATATGCGTAAGAACTGAATATATATGCGTAAGAACGGAATATATATGCGTAAGAACGGAATATATATGCGTAAGAACGGAATATATATGTGTAAAAACGGAATATATATGTGTAAGAACGGAATATATATGTGTAAGAACTGAACATATATGTGTTAGAAGTGAATATATATGTGTAAGAACGGAATATATATGTGTAAGAACGGAATAAATATGTGTAATAACGGAATATATATGTGTAAGACCTGAATATATATGTGTAAGAACTGAATATATATGTGTAAGAACTAAATATATATGTGTAAGAACTAAATATATATGCGTAAGAACTGAATATATATGCGTAAGAACGGAATATATATGCGTAAGAACGGAATATATATGCGTAAGAACGGAATATATATGTGTAAGAATGAAATATATATGTGTACGAACGGAATATATATGTGTAAGAACTGAATAGATATGTGTAAGAACTGAATATATATGCGTAACAACGGAATGTATATGCGTAAAACTGAATATAAATGCGAAAGAACGGAATATATATGCGTAAGAACAGAATATATGTGTAAGAACGGAATATATATGTGTAAGAACGGAAAATATATGTTTAAGAACGGAATATATACGTGTAAGAACGGAATATATATGTGTAAGAACGGAATATATATGTGTAAGAACGGAATATATATGTGTAAAAACGGAATATATGTGTGTAAGAACGGAATATATATGTGTACGAACGGAATATATATGTGTAAGAAGTGAATATATATGTGTAAGAACTGAATATATATGTGTAAGAACGGAATATATATGTGTAAGAACTGAATATATATGTGTAAGAACTGAATATATATGTGTAAGAACTGAATATATTTGCGTAAGGACTAAATATATATGTGTAAGAACTGAATATATATGCGTAAGAACGGAATATATATGTGTAAGAACTGAACATATATGTGTAAGAACAGAATATATATGCGTAAGAACTGAATATATATGCGTAAGAACTGAATATATATGTGTAAGAACTGAATATATATGTGTAAGAACGGAATATATATGTGTATGAACGGAATATATATGTGTAAGAACAGAATATATATGTGTAAGAACGGAATATATATGTGTAAGAACAAAATATATATGTGTAAGAATTGAATATATATGCTTAAGAACGGAATATATATGTGTAAGAACGGAATATATATGTGTAAGAACGGAATATGTACGTGTAAGAACGGAATATATATGTGTAAGAACGGAATATATATGTGTATATATGTGGAAGAACGGAATTTATATGTTTAAGAACTGAATATATATGTGTAAGAAATGAATATATATGTGTAAGAACTGAATATATATGTGTAAGAACGGAATATATATGTGTAAGAACGGAATATATATGTGTAAGAACGGAATATCTACGTGTAAGAACGGAATATATATGTGTAAGAACTAAACATATATGTGTAAGAAATGAATATATATAAGTAAGAACTGAATATAAATGCGTAAGAACTTAATATATATGTGTAAGAACTGAATATATATGTGTAAGAAGTGAATATATATTTGTAAGAACTGAATATATATGCGTAAGAACTGAATATATATGTGTAAGAACGGAATATATATGTGTAAAAACGGAATATATATGTGTAAGAACTGAATATATATGTGTAAGAACTGAATATATATGTGTAAGAACTGAATATATTTGCGTAAGAACTGAATATATATGTATAAGAACTGAATATATATGCGTAAGAACGGAATATATATGTGTAAGAACGGAATATATATGTGTAAGAACTGAACATATATGTTCAAGAACTGAATATATATGCGTAAGAACTGAATATATATATGTGTAAGAACTAAATTTACATGTGTAATAACTGCATATATATGCGTAAGAACTGAATATATATGCGTAAGAACGGAATATATATGCGTAAGAACGGAATATATAAGTGTAAGAACGGAATATATATGTGTAAGAACTGAATATATATGTGTAAGAACTGAATATATATGCGTAAGAACGGAATATATATGTGTAAGAACGGAATATATATGTGTAAGAACTGAACATATATGTGTAAGAACTGAATATATATGCGTAAGAACTGAATATATATGCTTAAGAACTGAATATATATTTGTAATACCTGAATATATATGCGTAAGAACTGAATATATATGCGTAAGAACGGAATATATATGCGTAAGAACGGAATATATATGCGTAAGAACGGAATATATATGTGTAAAAACGGAATATATATGTGTAAGAACGGAATATATATATGTAAGAACTGAACATTTATGTGTAAGAAGTGAATATATATGTGTAAGAACGGAATATATATGTGTAAGAACGGAATACATATGTGTAAGAACGGAATATATATGTGTAAGAACGGAATATATATGTGTAAGAACGGAATATATATGTGTAAGAACGGAATATATATGTGTAAGAACGGTATATATATATGTGTAAGAACGGAATATATATGTGTAAGAACGGAATATATATGTGTAAGAACGGAATATATATGTGTAAGAACTGAATATATATGTGTAAGAACTGAATATATATGTGTAAGAACGGATTATATATGTGTAAGAACGGAATATATATGTGTAAGAACGGAATATATATGTGTAAGAACGGAATATATATGTGTAAGAACTGAATATATATGCGTAAGAACTGAATATACATGTGTAAGAACTGAATATATATGTGTAATAACTGAATATATATGCGTAAGAACTGAATATATATGCGTAAGAACCGAATATATATGCGTAAGAACGGAATATATATGTGTAAGAACGGAATACATATGTGTAAGAACGGAATATATATGTGTAAGAACGGAATATATATGTGTAAGAACGGAATATATATGTGTAAGAACGGAATATATATGTGTAAGAACGGAATATATATGTGTAAGAACGGTATATATATGTGTAAGAACGGAATATATATGTGTAAGAACGGAACATATATGTTTAAGAACGGAATATATATATGTAAGAACGGAATATATATGTGTAAGAACTGAACATATATGTGTAAGAAGTGAATATATATGTGTAAGAACGGAATATATATGTGTAAGAACTGAACATATATGTGTAAGAACTGAATATATATGCGTAAGAACTGAATATATATATATGCGTAAGAACTAAATTTATATGTGTAATAACTGAATATATATGCGAAAGAAATGAATATATATGCGTAAGAACGGTATATATGCGTAAGAACGGAATATATATGAGTAAGAACGGAATATATATGTGTAAGAACGGAATATTTATGTATAAGAACAGAATATATATGTGTAAGAACGGAATATATATGTGTATATATGTGGAAGAAAGGAATTTATATGTTTAAGAACTGAATATATATGTGTAAGAACGGAATATATATGTGTAAAAACGGAATATATGTGTGTAAGAACGGAATATATATGTGTAAGAACGGAATATATATGTGTAAGAAGTGAATATATATGTGTAAGAACTGAATATATATGTGTAAGAACGGAATATATATGTGTAAGAACTGAATATATATGTGTAAGAACTGAATATATATGTGTAAGAACTGAATATATTTGCGTAAGGACTGAATATATATGTGTAAGAACTGAATATATATGCGTAAGAACGGAATATATATGTGTAAGAACTGAACATATATGTGTAAGAACAGAATATATATGCGTAAGAACTGAATATATATGCGTAAGAACTGAATATATATGTGTAAGAACTGAATATATATGTGTAAGAACGGAATATATATGTGTATGAACGGAATATATATGTGTAAGAACAGAATATATATGTGTAAGAACGGAATATATATGTGTAAGAACAAAATATATATGTGTAAGAATTGAATATATATGCTTAAGAACGAAATATATATGTGTAAGAACGGAATATATATGTGTAAGAACGGAATATGTACGTGTAAGAACGGAATATATATGTGTAAGAACGGAATATATATGTGTATATATGTGTAAGAACGGAATATATATGTGTAAGAACTGAATATATATGTGTAAGAAGAGAATATATATTTGTAATAACTGAATATATATGTGTAAGAACGGAATATATATGTGTAAGAACGGAATATATACGTGTAAGAACGGAATATATATGTGTAAGAACGGAATATATATGTGTATATATGTGGAAGAACGGAATTTATATGTTTAAGAACTGAATATATATGTGTAAGAAATGAATATATATGTGTAAGAACTGAATATATATGTGTAAGAACGGAATATATATGTGTAAGAACGGAATATATATGTGTAAGAACGGAATATCTACGTGTAAGAATGGAATATATATGTGTAAGAACTAAACATATATGTGTAAGAAATGAATATATATAAGTAAGAACTGAATATAAATGCGTAAGAACTTAATATATATGTGTAAGAACTGAATATATATGTGTAAGAAGTGAATATATATTTTTAAGAACTGAATATATATGCGTAAGAACTGAATAGATATGTGTAAGAACGGAATATATATGTGTAAAAACGGAATATATATGTGTAAGAACTGAATATATATGTGTAAGAACTGAATATATATGTGTAAGAACTGAATATATTTGCGTAAGAACTGAATATATATGTATAAGAACTGAATATATATGCGTAAGAACGGAATATATATGTGTAAGAACGGAATATATATGTGTAAGAACTGAACATATATGTTCAAGAACTGAATATATATGCGTAAGAACTGAATATATATATATGTGTAAGAACTAAATTTACATGTGTAATAACTGCATATATATGCGTAAGAACTGAATATATATGCGTAAGAACGGAATATATATGCGTAAGAACGGAATATATAAGTGTAAGAAAGGAATATATATGTGTAAGAACTGAATATATATGTGTAAGAACTGAATATATATGCGTAAGAACGGAATATATATGTGTAAGAACGGAATATATATGTGTAAGAACTGAACATATATGTGTAAGAACTGAATATATATGCGTAAGAACTGAATATATATGCTTAAGAACTGAATATATATGCGTAAGAACTAAATTTATATTTGTAATACCTGAATATATATGCGTAAGAACTGAATATATATGCGTAAGAACGGAATATATATGCGTAAGAACGGAATATATATGCGTAAGAACGGAATATATATGTGTAAAAACGGAATATATATGTGTAAGAACGGAATATATATGTGTAAGAACCGAACATATATGTGTAAGAAGTGAATATATATGTGTAAGAACGGAATATATATTTGTAAGAACGGAATACATATGTGTAAGAAGGGAATATATATGTGTAAGAACGGAATATATATGTGTAAGAACGGAATATATATGTGTAAGAACGGAATATATATGTGTAAGAACTGAACATATATGTGTAAGAACTGAATATATATGCGTAAGAACTGAATATATATGCTTAAGAACTGAATATATATTTGTAATACCTGAATATATATGCGTAAGAACTGAATATATATGCGTAAGAACGGAATATATATGCGTAAGAACGGAATATATATGCGTAAGAACGGAATATATATGTGTAAAAACGGAATATATATGTGTAAGAACGGAATATATATATGTAAGAACTGAACATATATGTGTAAGAAGTGAATATATATGTGTAAGAACGGAATATATATGTGTAAGAACGGAATACATATGTGTAAGAACGGAATATATATGTGTAAGAACGGAATATATATGTGTAAGAACGGAATATATATGTGTAAGAACGGAATATATATGTGTAAGAACGGTATATATATATGTGTAAGAACGGAATATATATGTGTAAGAACGGAATATATATGTGTAAGAACGGAATATATATGTGTAAGAACTGAATATATATGTGTAAGAACTGAATATATATGTGTAAGAACGGAATATATATGTGTAAGAACGGAATATATATGTGTAAGAACGGAATATATATGTGTAAGAACGGAATATATATGTGTAAGAACTGAATATATATGCGTAAGAACTGAATATACATGTGTAAGAACTGAATATATATGTGTAATAACTGAATATATATGCGTAAGAACTGAATATATATGCGTAAGAACCGAATATATATGCGTAAGAACGGAATATATATGTGTAAGAACGGAATACATATGTGTAAGAACGGAATATATATGTGTAAGAACGGAATATATATGTGTAAGAACGGAATATATATGTGTAAGAACGGAATATATATGTGTAAGAACGGAATATATATGTGTAAGAACGGTATATATATGTGTAAGAACGGAATATATATGTGTAAGAACGGAACATATATGTGTAAGAACGGAATATATATGTGTAAGAACGGAATATATATGTGTAAGAACTGAACATATATGTGTAAGAAGTGAATATATATGTGTAAGAACGGAATATATATGTGTAAGAACTGAACATATATGTGTAATAACTGAATATATATGCGTAAGAACTGAATATATATGCGTAAGAACTGAATATATATATATGTGTAAGAACTAAATTTATATGTGTAATAACTGAATATATATGCGTAAGAACTGAACATATATGTGTAAGAATTGAATATATATGCGTAAGAACTGAATATATATGCTTAAGAACTGAATATATATGCGTAAGAACTAAATTTATATTTGTAATACCTGAATATATATGCGTAAGAATCTGAATATATATGCGTAAGAACGGAATATATATGCGTAAGAACGGAATATATATGAGTAAGAACGGAATATATATGTGTAAAAACGGAATATATATGTGTAAGAACGGAATATATATGTGTAAGAACTGAACATATATGTGTAAGAAGTGAATATATATGTGTAAGAACGGAATATATATGTGTAAGAACGGAATACATATGTGTAAGAACGGAATATATATGTGTAAGAACGGAATATATATGTGTAAGAACGGAATATATATGTGTAAGAACTGAATATATTTGCGTAAGAACTGAATATATATGTGTTAGAACTGAATATATATGCGTAAGAACTGATTATATATGTGTAAGAACGGAATATGTACGTTTAAGAACGGAATATATATGTGTAAGAACGGAATATATATGTGTATATATGTGGAAGAACGGAATTTATATGTGTAAGAACGGAATATATATGTGTAAGAACTGAATATATATGCGTAAGAACTGAATATACATGTGTAGGAACTGAATATATATGTGTAATAACTGAATATATATGCGTAAGAACTGAATATATATGCGTAAGAACCGAATATATATACGTAAGAACGGAATATATATGTGTAAGAACGGAATACATATGTGTAAGAACGGAATATATATGTGTAAGAACGGAATATATATGTGTAAGAACGGAATATATATGTGTAAGAACGGAATATATATGTGTAAGAACGGAATATATATGTGTAAGAACGGAATATATATGTGTAAGAACAGTATATATATGTGTAAGAACGGAATATATATGTGTAAGAACGGAATATATATGTGTAAGAACGGAATAAATATGTGTAAGAACGGAATATATATGTGTAAGAACTGAATATATATGTTTAAGAACGGAATATATATGTGTAAGAACTGAATATATATGTGTAAGAACTGAATACATATGTGTAAGAACGGAATATATATGTGTAAGAACGGAATATATATGTGTAAGAACTGAATATATATGCGTAAGAACTGAATATATATGTGTAAGAACTGAATATATATGTGTAATAACTGAATATATATGCGTAAGAACTGAATATATATGCGTAAGAACCGAATATATATGCGTAAGAACGGAATATATATGCGTAAGAACGGAATATATATGTGTAAGAACGGTATATATATGTGTAAGAACGGAATATATATGTGTAAGAACGGAATATATATGTGTAAGAACTGAATATATATGTGTAAGAACTGAATATATATGCGTAAGAACTGAATATATGTGCGTAAGAACCGAATATATATAAGTAAGAACTGAATATAAATGCGTAAGAACTTAATATATATATGTGTAAGAACTGAATATATATGTGTAAGAAGTGAATATATATGTGTAGGAACTGAATATATATGTGTAAGAATGGAATATATATGTGTAAGAACGGAATAAATATGTCTAATAACGGAATATATATGTGTAAGAACTGAATATATATGCGTAAGAACTGAATATATGTGCGTAAGAACCGAATATATATAAGTAAGAACTGAATATAAATGCGTAAGAACTTAATATATATATGTGTAAGAACTGAATATATATGTGTAAGAAGTGAATATATATGTGTAAGAACTGAATATATATGTGTAAGAATGGAATATATATGTGTAAGAACGGAATAAATATGTCTAATAACGGAATATATATGTGTAAGAACTGAATATATATGTGTAAGAACTGAATATATATGTGTAAGAACTGAATATATATGTGTAAGAACTGAATATATATGCGTAAGAACCGAATATATATGCGTAAGAACGGAATATATATGCGTAAGAACGGAATATATATGCGTAAGAACGGAATATATATGTGTAAGAATGGAATATATATGTGTACGAACAGAATATATATGTGTAAGAACTGAATAGAGTTGTGTAAGAACTGAATATATATGCGTAACAACGGAATGTATATGCGTAAAACTGAATATATATGCGAAAGAACGGAATATATATGCGTAAGAACAGAATATATGTTTAAGAACGGAATATATATGTGTAAGAACGGATAATATATGTTTAAGAACGGAATATATACGTGTAAGAACGGAATATATATGTGTAAAAACGGAATATATATATGTAAGAACGGAATATATATATGTAAAAACGGAATATATGTGTGTAAGAACTGAATATATATGTGTAAGAACTGAATATATATGTGTAAGAACTGAATATATATGCGTAAGAACAAAATATATATGTGTAAGAACGGAATATATATGTGTAAAAACGGAATATATATGTGTAAGAACTGAATATATATGTGTAAGAACTGAATATATATGTGTAAGAACTGAATATATTTGCGTAAGAACGGAATATATATGTGTAAGAACTGAACATATATGTGTAAGAACTGAATATATATGCGTAAGAACTGAATATATATATATGCGTAAGAACTAAATTTATATGTGTAATAACTGAATATATATGCGTAAGAACTGAATATATATGCGTAAGAACGGAATATATATGCGTAAGAACGGAATATATATGCGTAAGAACGGAAAATATATGTGTAAAAACTGAATATATATGCGTAAGAACTGAATATATATATATGCGTAAGAACTAAATTTATATGTGTAATAACTGAATATATATGTGTAAGAACTGAATATATATGCGTAAGAACGGAATATATATGCGTAAGAACGTAATATATATGTGTAAGAATGGAATATATATTTGTAAGAACGGAATATATATGTGTAAGAACGGAATATATATGTGTAAGAACTGAATATATATGTGTAAGAAGTGAATATATATGTGTAAGAACTGAATATATATGTGTAAGAACGGAATATATATGTGTAAGAACTGAATATATATGTGTAAGAACTGAATATATATGTGTAAGAACTGAATATATTTGCGTAAGAACTGAATATATATGTGTAAGAACTGAATATATATGCGTAAGAACGGAATATATATGTGTAAGAACGGAATATATATGTGTAAGAACTGAACATATATGTGTAAGAACTGAATATATATGCGTAAGAAACAAATTTATATGTGTAAGAACGGAATATATATGCGTAAGAACTGAATATAT
>JAWPHD010024864.1:0-17991 GCA_037043455.1 Cyrtodaria siliqua | reverse complement strand
ACGGTGAAACTCATTGTTGCCGTGTCATGGCTTGTACATGCAACTTCTGGCTCACTTGTTAAGAGATTAACGTGTGTCTTGATACAGGTTTGCTGCAATACTCATAACAAGTATCATAGTAACAACCATTACAACACGCCAGATAATAATGTACATATTCTATACGTAATACCTTATAAATAATAACCATTTGGACACTCAGATCGGAGAAAGAGCAACGTTATCTCTATTTTTTCTATTTACCCGTAAACGAATTACGTCCCTTGGACATAAAATGTCAACGAGTATCATTTTGCGTGCCATAGACTGCCAGTGGCATTTCTGACGTGGTCATCTCTGTTGAAAGTACGTATACAAATGAAAAACTTACGGTGAAACTCATTGTTGCCGTGTCATGGCTTGTACATGCAACTTCTGGGCTCATTTGGTAAGAGATTAACGTTGTGTCTTGATACAGGTTTGCTGCAATAATCATAACAAGTATCATAGTAACAACCATTACAACACGCCAGATAATAATGTACATATTCTATACGTAATACCTTTATAAATAATAACCATTTGGACACTCAGATCGCAGAAAGAGCAACGTTATCTCTATTTTTTCTATTTACCCGTAAACGAATTACGTCCCTTGGACATAAAATGTCAACGAGTATCATTTTGCGTGCCATAGAGTGCCAGTGGCATTTCTGACGTGGTCATCTCTGTTGAAAGTACGTATACAAATGAAAAACTTACGGTGAAACTCATTGTTGCCGTGTCATGGCTTGTACATGCAACTTCTGGGCTCACTTGGTAAGAGATTAACGTTGTGTCTTGATACAGGTTTGCTGCAATAATCATAACAAGTATCATAATAACAACCATTACAACACGCCAGATAATAATGTACATATTCTATACGTAATACCTTTATAAATAATAACCATTTGGACACTCAGATCGCAGAAAGAGCAACGTTATCTCTATTTTTTCTATTTACCCGTAAACGAATTACGTCCCTTGGACATGAAAATGTCAACGAGTATCATTTGCGTGCCATAGAGTGCCAGTGGCATTTCTGACGTGGTCATCTCTGTTGAAAGTACGTATACAAATGAAAAACTTACGGTGAAACTCATTGTTGCCGTGTCATGGCTTGTACATGCAACTTCTGGCTCACTTGGTAAGAGATTAACGTTGTGTCTTGATACAGGTTGCTGCTAATAATCATAACAAGTATCATAGTAACAACCATTACAACACGCCAGATAATAATGTACATATTTCTATACGTAATACCTTTATAAATAATAACCATTTGGACACTCAGATCGCAGAAAGAGCAACGTTATCTCTATTTTTTCTATTTACCCGTAAACGAACTACGTCCCTTGGACATAAATGTCAACGAGTATCATTTTGCGTGCCATAGACTGCCAGTGGCATTTCTGACGTGTTCATCTCTGTTGAAAGTACGTATACAAATGAAAAACTTATGGTGAAACTCATTGTTTGCCGTGTCATGGCTTGTACATGCAACTTCTGGGCTCACTTGGTAGAAGATTAAACGTTGTGTCTTGATACAGGTTTAGCTGCAATAATCATAACAAGTATCATGGTAACAACCATTACAACACGCCAGATAATAATGTACATATTCTATACGTAATACCTTTATAAATAATAACCATTTGGACACTCAGATCGCAGAAAGAGCAACGTTATCTCTATTTTTTCTATTTACCCGTAAACGAACTACGTCCCTTGGACATAAAATGTCAACGAGTATCATTTTGCGTGCCATAGACTGCCAGTGGCATTTTCTGACGTGTTCATCTCTGTTGAAAGTACGTATACAAATGAAAAACTTATGGTGAAAACTCATTGTTGCCGTGTCATGGCTTGTACATGCAACTTCTGGGCTCACTTGGTAAGAGATTAACGTTGTGTCTTGATACAGGTTTGCTGCAATAATCATAACAAGTATCATGGTAACAACCATTACAACACGCCAAATAATAATGTACATATTCTATACGTAATACCTTTATAAATAATAACCATTTGGACACTCAGATCGCAGAAAGAGCAAAGTTATCTCTATTTTTTCTATTTACCCGTAAACGAATTACGTCCCTTGGACATAAAATGTCAACGAGTATCATTTTGCGCGCCATAGAGTGCCAGTGGCATTTCTGACGTGGTCATCTCTGTTGAAAGTACGTATACAAATGAAAAACTTACGGTGAAACTCATTGTTGCCGTGTCATGGCTTGAACATGCAACTTCTGGGCTCACTTGGTAAGAGATTAACGTTGTGTCTTGATACAGGTTTGCTGCAATAATCATAACAAGTATCATAGTAACAACCATTACAACACGCCATATAATATGTACATATTCTATATGTAATACCTTTATAAAAAAATAACCATTTGGACACTCAGATCGCAGAAAGAGCAACGTTATCTCTATTTTTTCTATTTACCCGTAAACGAATTACGTCCCTTGGACATAAAATGTCAACGAGTATCATTTTGCGTGCCATAGAGTGCCAGTGGCATTTCTGACGTGGTCATCTCTGTTGAAAGTACGTATACAAATGAAAAACTTACGGTGAAACTCATTGTTGCCGTGTCATGGCTTGTACATGCAACTTCTGGGCTCACTTAGTAAGAGATTAACGTTGTGTCTTGATACAGGTTTGCTGCAATAATCATAACAAGTATCATAATAACAACCATTACAACACGCCAGATAATAATGTACATATTCTATACGTAATACCTTTATAAATAATAACCATTTGGACACTCAGATCGCAGAAAGAGCAACGTTATCTCTAATTTTTTCTATTTACCCGTAAACGAATTACGTCCCTTGGACATAAAATGTCAACGAGTATCATTTTGCGTGCCATAGAGTGCCAGTGGCATTTCTGACGTGGTCATCTCTGTTGAAAGTACGTATACAAATGAAACACTTACGGTGAAACTCATTGTTGCCGTGTCATGGCTTGTACATGCAACTTCTGGGCTCACTTGGTAAGAGATTAACGTTGTGTCTTGATACAGGTTTGCTGCAATAATCATAACAAGTATCATAGTAACAACCATTACAACACGCCAGATAAAAATGTACATATTCTATACGTAATACCTTTATAAATAATAACCATTTGGACACTCAGATCGCAGAAAGAGCAACGTTATCTCTATTTTTTCTATTTACCCGTAAACGAATTACGTCCCTTGGACATAAAATGTCAACGAGTATCATTTTGCGTGCCATAGACTGCCAGTGGCATTTCTGACGTGTTCATCTCTGTTGAAAGTACGTATACAAATGAAAAACTTATGGTGAAACTCATTGTTGCCGTGTCATGGCTTGTACATGCAACTTCTGGGCTCACTTGGTAAGAGATTAACGTTGTGTCTTGATACAGGTTTGCTGCAATAATCATAACAAGTATCATGGTAACAACCATTACAACACGCCAAATAATAATGTACATATTCTATACGTAATACCTTTATAAATAATAACCATTTGGACACTCAGATCGCAGAAAGAGCAAAGTTATCTCTATTTTTTCTATTTACCCGTAAACGAATTACGTCCCTTGGACATAAAATGTCAACGAGTATCATTTTGCGCGCCATAGAGTGCCAGTGGCATTTCTGACGTGGTCATCTCTGTTGAAAGTACGTATACAAATGAAAAACTTACGGTGAAACTCATTGTTGCCGTGTCATGGCTTGTACATGCAACTTCTGGGCTCACTTGGTAAGAGATTAACGCTGTGTCTTGATACAGGTTTGCTGCAATAATCATAACAAGTATCATAGTAACAACCATTACAACACGCCAGATAATAATGTACATATTCTATACGTAATACCTTTATAAATAATAACCATTTGGACACTCAGATCGCAGAAAGAGCAACGTTATCTCTATTTTTTCTATTTACCCGTAAACGAATTACGTCCCTTGGACATAAAATGTCAACGAGTATCATTTTGCGTGCCATAGACTGCCAGTGGCATTACTGACGTTGTCATCTCTGTTGAAAGTACGTATACAAATGAAAAACTTACGGTGAAACTCATTGTTGCCGTGTCATGGCTTGTACATGCAACTTCTGGGCTCACTTGGTAAGAGATTAACGTTGTGTCTTTATACAGGTTTGCTGCAATAATCATAACAAGTATCATAGTAACAACCATTACAACACGCCAGATAATAATGTACATATTCTATACGTAATACCTTTATAAATAATAACCATTTGGACACTCAGATCGCAGAAAGAGCAACGTTATCTCTATTTTTTCTATTTACCCGTAAACGAATTACGTCCCTTGGACATAAAATGTCAACGAGTATCATTTTGCGTGCCATAGAGTGCCAGTGGCATTTCTGACGTGGTCATCTCTGTTGAAAGTACGTATACAAATGAAAAACGTACGGTGAAACTCATTGTTGCCGTGTCATGGCTTGTACATGCAACTTCTGGGCTCACTTGGTAAGAGATTAACGTTGTGTCTTGATACAGGTTTGCTGCAATAATCATAACAAGTATCATAGTTACAACCATTACAACACGCCAGATAATAATGTACATATTCTATACGTAATACGTTTATAAATAATAACCATTTGGACACTCAGATCGCAGAAAGAGCAACGTTATCTCTATTTTTTCTATTTACCCGTAAACAAATTACGTCCCTTGGACATAAAATGTCAACGAGTATCATTTTGCGTGCCATAGAGAGCCAGTGGCATTTCTGACGTGGTCATCTCTGTTGAAAGTACGTATACAAATGAAAAACTTACGGTGAAACTCATTGTTGCCGTGTCATGGCTTGTACATGCAACTTCTGGGCTCACTTGGTAAGAGATTAACGTTGTGTCTTGATACAGGTTTGCTGCAATAATCATAACAAGTATCATAGTAACAACCATTACAACACGCCAGATAATAATGTACATATTCTATACGTAATACCTTTATAAATAATAACCATTTGGACACTCAGATCGCAGAAAGAGCAACGTTATCTCTATTTTTCTATTTACCCGTAAACGAATTACGTCCCTTGGACATAAAATGTCAACGAGTATCATTTTGCGTGCCTTAGAGTGCCAGTGGCATTTCTGACGTGGTCATCTCTGTTGAAAGTACGTATACAAATGAAAAACTTACGGTGAAACTCATTGTTGCCGTGTCATGGCTTGTACATGCAACTTCTGGGCTCACTTGGTAAGAGATTAACGTTGTGTCTTGATACAGGTTTGCTGCAATAATCATAACAAGTATCATAGTAACAACCATTACAACACGCCAGATAATAATGTACATATTCTATACGTAATACCTTTATAAATAATAACCATTTGGACACTCAGATCGCAGAAAGAGCAACGTTATCTCTATTTTTTCTATTTACCCGTAAACGAATTACGTCCCTTGGACATAAAATGTCAACGATTATCATTTTGCGTGCCATCGAGTGCCAGTGGCATTTCTGACGTGGTCATCTCTGTTGAAAGTACGTATACAAATGAAAATCTTACGGTGAAACTCATTGTTGCCGTGTCATGGCTTGTACATGCAACTTCTGGGCTCACTTGGTAAGAGATTAACGTTGTGTCTTGATACAGGTTTGCTGCAATAATCATAACAAGTATCATAGTAACAACCATTACAACACGCCAGATAATAATGTACATATTCTATACGTAATACCTTTATAAATAATAACCATTTGGACACTCAGATCGCAGAAAGAGCAACGTTATCTCTATTTTTTCTATTTACCCGTAAACGAATTACGTCCCTTGGACATAAAATGTCAACGAGTATCATTTTGCGTGGCATAGACTGCCAGTGGCATTTCTGACTTGGTCATCTCTGTTGAAAGTACGTATACAAATGAAAAACTTACGGTGAAACTCATTGTTGCCGTTTCATGGCTTGTACATGCAACTTCTGGGCTCACTTGGTAAGAGATTAACGTTGTGTCTTGATACAGGTTTGCTGCAATAATCATAACAAGTATCATAGTAACAACCATTACAACACGCCAGATAATAATGTACATATTCTATACGTAATACCTTTATAAATAATAACCATTTGGACACTCAGATCGCAGAAAGAGCAACGTTATCTCTATTTTTTCTATTTACCCGTAAACGAATTACGTCCCTTGGACATAAAATGTCAACGAGTATCATTTTGCGGGCCATAGAGTGCCAGTGGCATTTCTGACGTGGTCATCTCTGTTGAAAGTACGTATACAAATGAAAAACTTACGGTGAAACTCATTGTTGCCGTGTCATGGCTTGTACATGCAACTTCTGGGCTCACTTGGTAAGAGATTAACGTTGTGTCTTGATACAGGTTTGCTGCAATAATCATAACAAGTATCATAGTAACAACCATTACAACACGCCAGATAATAATGTACATATTCTATACGTAATACCTTTATAAATAATAACCATTCGGACACTCAGATCGCAGAAAGAGCAACGTTATCTCTATTTTTTCTATTTACCCGTAAACGAATTACGTCCCTTGGACATACAATGTCAACGAGTATCATTTTGCGTGCCATAGAGAGCCAGTGGCATTTCTGACGTGGTCATCTCTGTTGAAAGTACGTATACAAATGAAAAACTTACGGTGAAACTCATTGTTGCCGTGTCATGGCTTGTACATGCAACTTCTGGGCTCACTTGGTAAGAGATTAACGTTGTGTCTTGATACAGGTTTGCTGCAATAATCATAACAAGTATCATAGTAACAACCATTACAACACGCCAGATAATAATGTACATATTCTATACGTAATACCTTTATAAATAATAACCATTTGGACACTCAGATCGCAGAAAGAGCAACGTTATCTCTATTTTTCTATTTACCCGTAAACGAATTACGTCCCTTGGACATAAAATGTCAACGAGTATCATTTTGCGTGCCTTAGAGTGCCAGTGGCATTTCTGACGTGGTCATCTCTGTTGAAAGTACGTATACAAATGAAAAACTTACGGTGAAACTCATTGTTGCCGTGTCATGGCTTGTACATGCAACTTCTGGGCTCACTTGGTAAGAGATTAACGTTGTGTCTTGATACAGGTTTGCTGCAATAATCATAACAAGTATCATAGTAACAACCATTACAACACGCCAGATAATAATGTACATATTCTATACGTAATACCTTTATAAATAATAACCATTTGGACACTCAGATCGCAGAAAGAGCAACGTTATCTCTATTTTTCTATTTACCCGTAAACGAATTACGTCCCTTGGACATAAAATGTCAACGAGTATCATTTTGCGTGCCATAGAGTGCCAGTGGCATTTCTGACGTGGTCATCTCTGTTGAAAGTACGTATACAAATGAAAATCTTACGGTGAAACTCATTGTTGCCGTGTCATGGCTTGTACATGCAACTTCTGGGCTCACTTGGTAAGAGATTAACGTTGTGTCTTGATACAGGTTTGCTGCAATAATCATAACAAGTATCATAGTAACAACCATTACAACACGCCAGATAATAATGTACATATTCTATACGTAATACCTTTATAAATAATAACCATTTGGACACTCAGATCGCAGAAAGAGCAACGTTATCTCTATTTTTTCTATTTACCCGTAAACGAATTACGTCCCTTGGACATAAAATGTCAACGAGTATCATTTTGCGTGCCATAGACTGCCAGTGGCATTTCTGACGTGGTCATCTCTGTTGAAAGTACGTATACAAATGAAAAACTTACGGTGAAACTCATTGTTGCCGTGTCATGGCTTGTACATGCAACTTCTGGGCTCACTTGGTAAGAGATTAACGTTGTGTCTTGATACAGGTTTGCTGCAATAATCATAACAAGTATCATAGTAACAACCATTACAACACGCCAGATAATATTGTACATATTCTATACGTAATACCTTTATAAATAATAACCATTTGGACACTCAGATCGCAGAAAGAGCAACGTTATCTCTATTTTTCTATTTACCCGTAAACGAATTACGTCCCTTGGACATAAAATGTCAACGAGTATCATTTTGCGTGCCATAGAGTGCCAGTGGCATTTCTGACGTGGTCATCTCTGTTGAAAGTACGTATACAAATGAAAAACTTACGGTGAAACTCATTGTTGCCGTGTCATGGCTTGTACATGCAACTTCTGGGCTCACTTGGTAAGAGATTAACGTTGTGTCTTGATACAGGTTTGCTGCAATAATCATAACAAGTATCATAGTAACAACCATTACAACACGCCAGATAATAATGTACATATTCTTTACGTAATACCTTTATAAATAATAACCATTTGGACACTCAGATCGCAGAAAGAGCAACGTTATCTCTATTTTTTCTATTTACCCGTAAACGAATTACGTCCCTTGGACATAAAATGTCAACGAGTATCATTTTGCGTGCCATAGAGTGCCAGTGGCATTTCTGACGAGGTCATCTCTGTTGAAAGTACGTATACAAATGAAAAACTTAGGATGAAACTCATTGTTGCCGTGTCATGGCTTGTACATGCAACTTCTGGGCTCACTTGGTAAGAGATTAACGTTGTGTCTTGATACAGGTTTGCTGCAATAATCATAACAAGTATCATAGTAACAACCATTACAACACGCCAGATAATAATGTACATATTCTATACGTAATACCTTTATAAATAATAACCATTTGGACACTCAGATCGCAGAAAGAGCAGCGTTATCTCTATTTTTTCTATTTACCCGTAAACGAATTACGTCCCTTGGACATAAAATGTCAACGAGTATCATTTTGCGTGCCATAGAGTGCCAGTGGCATTTCTGACGTGGTCATCTCTGTTGAAAGTACGTATACAAATGAAAAACTTACGGTGAAACTCATTGTTGCCGTGTCATGGCTTGTACATGCAACTTCTGGGCTCACTTGGTAAGAGATTAACGTTGTGTCTTGATACAGGTTTGCTGCAATAATCATAACAAGTATCATAGTAACAACCATTACAACACGCCAGATAATAATGTACATATTTTATACGTAATACCTTTATAAATAATAACCATTTGGACACTCAGATCGCAGAAAGAGCAACGTTATCTCTATTTTTTCTATTTACCCGTAAACGAATTACGTCCCTTGGACATAAAATGTCAACGAGTATCATTTTGCGTGCCATAGACTGCCAGTGGCATTTCTGACGTGGTCATCTCTGTTGAAAGTACGTATACAAATGAAAAACTTACGGTGAAACTCATTGTTGCCGTGTCATGGCTTGTACATGTAACTTCTGGGCTCACTTGGTAAGAGATTAACGTTGTGTCTTGATACAGGTTTGCTGCAATAATCATAACAAGTATCATAGTAACAACCATTACAACACGCCAGATAATATTGTACATATTCTATACGTAATACCTTTATAAATAATAACCATTTGGACACTCAGATCGCAGAAAGAGCAACGTTATCTCTATTTTTCTATTTACCCGTAAACGAATTACGTCCCTTGGACATAAAATGTCAACGAGTATCATTTTGCGTGCCATAGAGTGCCAGTGGCATTTCTGACGTGGTCATCTCTGTTGAAAGTACGTATACAAATGAAAAACGTACGGTGAAACTCATTGTTGCCGTGTCATGGCTTGTACATGCAACTTCTGGGCTCACTTGGTAACAGATTAACGTGGTGTCTTGATACAGGTTTGCTGCAATAATCATAACAAGTATCATAGTAACAACCATTACAACACGCCAGATAATAATGTACATATTCTATACGTAATACCTTTATAAATAATAACCATTTGGACACTCAGATCGCAGAAAGAGCAACGTTATCTCTATTTTTTCTATTTACCCGTAAACGAATTACGTCCCTTGGACATAAAATGTCAACGAGTATCATTTTGCGTGCCATAGCGTGCCAGTGGCATTTCTGACGTGGTCATCTCTGTTGAAAGTACGTATACAAATGAAAAACTTACGGTGAAACTCATTGTTGCCGTGTCATGGCTTGTACATGCAACGTCTGGGCTCACTTGGTAAGAGATTAACGTTGTGTCTTGATACAGGTTTGCTGCAATAATCATAACAAGTATCATAGTAACAACCATTACAACACGCCAGATAATAATGTACATATTCTATACGTAATACCTTTATAAATAATAACCATTTGGACACTTAGATCGCAGAAAGAGCAACGTTATCTCTATTTTTTCTATTTACCCGTAAACGAATTACGTCCCTTGGACATAAAATGTCAACGAGTATCATTTTGCGTGCCATAGAGTGCCAGTGGCATTTCTGACGTGGTCATCTCTGTTGAAAGTACGTATACAAATGAAAAACTTACGGTGAAACTCATTGTTGCCGTGTCATGGCTTGTACATGCAACTTCTGGGCTCACTTGGTAAGAGATTAACGTTGTGTCTTGATACAGGTTTGCTGCAATAATCATAACAAGTATCATAGTAACAACCATTACAACACGCCAGATAATAATGTACATATTCTTTACGTAATACCTTTATAAATAATAACCATTTGGACACTCAGATCGCAGAAAGAGCAACGTTATCTCTATTTTTTCTATTTACCCGTTAACGAATTACGTCCCTTGGACATAAAATGTCAACGAGTATCATTTTGCGTGCCATAGACTGCCAGTGGCATTTCTGACGTGGTCATCTCTGTTGAAAGTACGTATACAAATGAAAAACTTACGGTGAAACTCATTGTTGCAGTGTCATGGCTTGTACATGTAACTTCTGGGCTCACTTGGTAAGAGATTAACGTTGTGTCTTGATACAGGTTTGCTGCAATAATCATAACAAGTATCATAGTAACAACCATTACAACACGCCAGATAATATTGTACATATTCTATACGTAATACCTTTATAAATAATAACCATTTGGACACTCAGATCGCAGAAAGAGCAACGTTATCTCTATTTTTCTATTTACCCGTAAACGAATTACGTCCCTTGGACATAAAATGTCAACGAGTATCATTTTGCGTGCCATAGAGTGCCAGTGGCATTTCTGACGTGGTCATCTCTGTTGAAAGTACGTATACAAATGAAAAACGTACGGTGAAACTCATTGTTGCCGTGTCATGGCTTGTACATGCAACTTCTGGGCTCACTTGGTAAGAGATTAACGTTGTGTCTTGATACAGGTTTGCTGCAATAATCATAACAAGTATCATAGTAACAACCATTACAACACGCCAGATAATAATGTACATATTCTATACGTAACACCTTTATAAATATTAACCATTTGGACACTAAGATCGCAGAAAGAGCAGCGTTATCTCTATTTTTTCTATTTACCCGTAAACGAATTACGTCCCTTGGACATAAAATGTCAACGAGTATCATTTTGCGTGCCATAGAGTGCCAGTGGCATTTCTGACGTGGTCATCTCTGTTGAAAGTACGTATACAAATGAAAAACTTACGGTGAAACTCATTGTTGCCGTGTCATGGCTTGTACATGCAACTTCTGGGCTCACTTGGTAAGAGATTAACGTTGTGTCTTGATACAGGTTTGCTGCAATAATCATAACAAGTATCATAGTAACAACCATTACAACACGCCAGATAATAATGTACATATTCTTTACGTAATACCTTTATAAATAATAACCATTTGGACACTCAGATCGCAGAAAGAGCAACGTTATCTCTATTTTTTCTATTTACCCGTTAACGAATTACGTCCCTTGGACATAAAATGTCAACGAGTATCATTTTGCGTGCCATAGACTGCCAGTGGCATTTCTGACGTGGTCATCTCTGTTGAAAGTACGTATACAAATGAAAAACTTACGGTGAAACTCATTGTTGCCGTGTCATGGCTTGTACATGTAACTTCTGGGCTCACTTGGTAAGAGATTAACGTTGTGTCTTGATACAGGTTTGCTGCAATAATCATAACAAGTATCATAGTAACAACCATTACAACACGCCAGATAATAATGTACATATTCTATACGTAATACCTTTATAAATAATAACCATTTGGACACTCAGATCGCAGAAAGAGCAACGTTATCTCTATTTTTTCTATTTACCCGTAAACGAATTACGTCCCTTGGACATAAAATGTCAACGAGTATCATTTTGCGTGCCATAGCGTGCCAGTGGCATTTCTGACGTGGTTATCTCTGTTGAAAGTACGTATACAAATGAAAAACTTACGGTGAAACTCATTGTTGCCGTGTCATGGCTTGTACATGCAACGTCTGGGCTCACTTGGTAAGAGATTAACGTTGTGTCTTGATACAGGTTTGCTGCAATAATCATAACAAGTATCATAGTAACAACCATTACAACACGCCAGATAATAATGTACATATTCTATACGTAATACCTTTATAAATAATAACCATTTGGACACTCAGATCGCAGAAAGAGCAGCGTTATCTCTATTTTTTCTATTTACCCGAAAACGAATTACGTCCCTTGGACATAAAATGTCAACGAGTATCATTTTGCGTGCCATAGAGTGCCAGTGGCATTTCTGACGTGGTCATCTCTGTTGAAAGTACGTATACAAATAAAAAACTTACGGTGAAACTCATTGTTGCCGTGTCATGGCTTGTACATGCAACTTCTCGGCTCACTTGGTAAGAGATTAACGTTGTGTCTTGATACAGGTTTGCTGCAATAATCATAACAAGTATCATAGTAACAACCATTACAACACGCCAGATAATAATGTACATATTCTATACGTAATACCTTTATAAATATTAACCATTTGGACACTCAGATCGCAGAAAGAGCAGCGTTATCTCTATTTTTTCTATTTACCCGTAAACGAATTACGTCCCTTGGACATAAAATGTCAACAAGTATCATTTTGCGTGCCATAGAGTGCCAGTGGCATTTCTGACGTGGTCATCTCTGTTGAAAGTACGTATACAAATGAAAAACTTACGGTGAAACTCATTGTTGCCGTGTCATGGCTTGTACATGCAACTTCTGGGCTCACTTGGTAAGAGATTAACGTTGTGTCCTGATACAGGTTTTCTGCAATAATCATAACAAGTATCATAGTAACAACCATTACAACACGCCAGATAATAATGTACATATTCTATACGTAATACCTTTATAAATAATAACCATTTGGACACTCAGATCGCAGAAAGAGCAACGTTATCTCTGTTTTTTCTATTTACCCGTAAACGAATTACGTCCCTTGGACATAAAATGTCAACGAGTATCATTTTGCGTGCCATAGAGTGCCAGTGGCATTTCTGACGTGGTCATCTCTGTTGAAAGTACGTATACAAATGAAAAACGTACGGTGAAACTCATTGTTGCCGTGTTATGGCTTGTACATGCAACTTCTGGGCTCACTTGGTAAGAGATTAACGTTGTGTCTTGATACAGGTTTGCTGCAATAATCATAACAAGTATCATAGTAACAACCATTACAACACGCCAGATAATAATGTACATATTCTTTACGTAATACCTTTATAAATAATAACCATTTGGACACTCAGATCGCAGAAAGAGCAACGTTATCTCTATTTTTTCTATTTACCAGTAAACGAATTACGTCCCTTGGACATAAAATGTCAACGAGTATCATTTTGCGTGCCATAGAGTGCCAGTGGTATTTATGACGTGGTCATCTCTGTTGAAAGTACGTATACAAATGAAAAACTTACGGTGAAACTCATTGTTGCCGTGTCATGGCTTGTACATGCAACTTCTGGGCTCATTTGGTAAGAGATTAACGTTGTGTCTTGATACAGGTTTGCTGCAATAATCATAACAAGTATCATAGTAACAACCATTACAACACGCCAGATAATAATGTACATATTCTATACGTAATACCTTTATAAATAATAACCATTTGGACACTTAGATCGCAGAAAGAGCAACGTTATCTCTATTTTTTCTATTTACCCGTAAACGAATTACGTCCCTTGGACATAAAATGTCAACGAGTATCATTTTGCGTGCCATAGAGTGCCAGTGGCATTTCTGACGTGGTCATCTCTGTTGAAAGTACGTATACAAATGAAAAACTTACGGTGAAACTCATTGTTGCCGTGTCATGGCTTGTACATGCAACTTCTGGGCTCACTTGGTAAGAGATTAACGTTGTGTCTTGATACAGGTTTGCTGCAATAATCATAACAAGTATCATAGTAACAACCATTACAACACGCCAGATAATAATGTACATATTCTTTACGTAATACCTTTATAAATAATAACCATTTGGACACTCAGATCGCAGAAAGAGCAACGTTATCTCTATTTTTTCTATTTACCCGTTAACGAATTACGTCCCTTGGACATAAAATGTCAACGAGTATCATTTTGCGTGCCATAGACTGCCAGTGGCATTTCTGACGTGGTCATCTCTGTTGAAAGTACGTATACAAATGAAAAACTTAGGGTGAAACTCATTGTTGCCGTGTCATGGCTTGTAGATGCAACTTCTGGGCTCACTTGGTAAGAGATTAACGTTGTGTCTTGATACAGGTTTGCTGCAATAATCATAACAAGTATCATAGTAACAACCATTACAACACGCCAGATAATAATGTACATATTCTATACGTAATACCTTTATAAATAATAACCATTTGGACACTCAGTTCGCAGAAAGAGCAACGTTATCTCTATTTTTTCTATTTACCCGTAAACGAATTACGTCCCTTGGACATAAAATGTCAACGAGTATCATTTTGCGTGCCATACAGTGCCAGTGGCATTTCTGACGTGGTCATCTCTGTTGAAAGTACGTATACAAATGAAAAACTTACGGTGAAACTCATTGTTGCCGTGTCATGGCTTGTACATGCAACTTCTGGGCTCACTTGGTAAGAGATTAACGTTGTGTCTTGATACAGGTTTGCTGCACTAATCATAACAAGTATCATAGTAACAACACTTACAACACGCCATATAATAATGTACATATTCTTTACGTAATACCTTTATAAATAATAACCATTTGGACACTCAGATCGCAGAAAGAGCAACGTTATCTCTATTTTTTCTATTTACCCGTAAACTAATTACGTCCCTTGGACATAAAATGTCAACGAGTATCATTTTGCGTGCCATAGAGTGCCAGTGGCATTTCTGACGTGGTCATCTCTGTTGAAAGTACGTATACAAATGAAAAACTTACGGTGAAACTCATTGTTGCCGTGTCATGGCTTGTACATGCAACTTCTGGGCTCATTTGGTAAGAGATTAACGTTGTGTCTTGATACAGGTTTGCTGCAATAATCATAACAAGTATCATAGTAACAACCATTACAACACGCCAGATAATAATGTACATATTCTATACGTAATACCTTTATAAATAATAACCATTTGGACACTTAGATCGCAGAAAGAGCAACGTTATCTCTATTTTTTCTATTTACCCGTAAACGAATTACGTCCCTTGGACATAAAATGTCAACGAGTATCATTTTGCGTGCCATAGAGTGCCAGTGGCATTTCTAGACGTGGTCATCTCTGTTGAAAGTACGTATACAAATGAAAAACTTACGGTGAAACTCATTGTTGCCCGTGTCATGGCTTGTACATGCAACTTCTGGGCTCACTTGGTAAGAGATTAACGTTGTGTCTTGATACAGGTTTGCTGCAATAATCATAACAAGTATCATAGTAACAACCATTACAACACGCCAGATAATAATGTACATATTCTTTACGTAATACCTTTATAAATAATAACCATTTGGACACTCAGATCGCAGAAAGAGCAACGTTATCTCTATTTTTTCTATTTACGCGTAAACGAATTACGTCCCTTGGACATAAAATGTCAACGAGTATCATTTTGCGTGCCATAGAGTGCCAGTGGCATTTCTGACGTGGTCATCTCTGTTGAAAGTACGTATACAAATGAAAAACTTACGGTGAAACTCATTGTTGCCGTGTCATGGCTTGTACATGCAACTTCTGGGCTCACTTGGTAAGAGATTAACGTTGTGTCTTGATACAGGTTTGCTGCAATAATCATAACAAGTATCATAGTAACAACCATTACAACACGCCAGATAATAATGTACATATTCTATACGTAATACCTTTATAAATAATAACCATTTGGACACTCAGTTCGCAGAAAGAGCAACGTTATCTCTATTTTTTCTATTTACCCGTAAACGAATTACGTCCCTTGGACATAAAATGTCAACGAGTATCATTTTGCGTGCCATACAGTGCCAGTGGCATTTCTGACGTGGTCATCTCTGTTGAAAGTACGTATACAAATGAAAAACTTACGGTGAAACTCATTGTTGCCGTGTCATGGCTTGTACATGCAACTTCTGGGCTCACTTGGTAAGAGATTAACGTTGTGTCTTGATACAGGTTTGCTGCAATAATCATAACAAGTATCATAGTAACAACACTTACAACACGCCATATAATAATGTACATATTCTTTACGTAATACCTTTATAAATAATAACCATTTGGACACTCAGATCACAGAAAGAGCAACATTATCTCTATTTTTTCTATTTACCCGTAAACGAATTACGTCCCTTGGACATAAAATGTCAACGAGTATCATTTTGCGTGCCATAGAGTGCCAGTGGCATTTCTGACGTTGGTCATCTCTGTTGAAAGTACGTATACAAATGAAAAACTTACGGTGAAACTCATTGTTGCCTGTGTCATGGCTTGTACATGCAACTTCTGGGCTCACTTGGTAAGAGATTAACGTTGTGTCCTGATACAGGTTTTCTGCAATAATCATAACAAGTATCATAGTAACAACCATTACAACACGCCAGATTATAATGTACATATTCTATACGTAATACCTTTATAAATAATAACCATTTGGACACTCAGATCGCAGAAAGAGCAACGTTATCTCTATTTTTTCTATTTACCCGTAAACGAATTACGTCCCTTGGACATAAAATGTCAACGAGTATCATTTTGCGTGCCATAGAGTGCCAGTGGCATTTCTGACGTGGTCATCTCTGTTGAAAGTACGTATACAAATGAAAAACTTACGGTGAAACTCATTGTTGCCGTGTCATGGCTTGTACATGCAACTTCTGGGCTCACTTGGTAAGAGATTAACGTTGTGTCTTGATACAGGTTTGCTGCAATAATCATAACAAGTATCATAGTAACAACCATTACAACACGCCAGATAATAATGTACATATTCTTTACGTAATACCTTTATAAATAATAACCATTTGGACACTCAGATCGCAGAAAGAGCAACGTTATCTCTATTTTTTCTATTTACCAGTAAACGAATTACGTCCCTTGGACATAAAATGTCAACGAGTATCATTTTGCGTGCCATAGAGTGCCAGTGGCATTTATGACGTGGTCATCTCTGTTGAAAGTACGTATACAAATGAAAAACTTACGGTGAAACTCATTGTTGCCGTGTCATGGCTTGTACATGCAACTTCTGGGCTCACTTGGTAAGAGATTAACGTTGTGTCTTGATACAGGTTTGCTGCAATAATCATAACAAGTATCATAGTAACAAAAATTACAACACGCCAGATAATAATGAACATATTCTATACGTAATACCTTTATAAATAATAACCATTTGGACACTCAGATCGCAGAAAGAGCAACGTTATCTCTATTTTTTCTATTTACCCGTAAACGAATTACGTCCCTTGGACATAAAATGTCAACGAGTATCATTTTGCGTGCCATAGATTGCCAGTGGCATTTCTGACGTGGTCATCTCTGTTGAAAGTACGTATACAAATGAAAAACTTACGGTGAAACTCATTGTTGCCGTGTCATGGCTTGTACATGCAACTTCTGGGCTCACTTGGTAAGAGATTAACGTTGTGTCTTGATACAGGTTTGCTGCAATAATCATAACAGGTATCATAGTAACAACCATTACAACACGCCAGATAATATTGTACATATTCTATACGTAATACCTTTATAAA
>JAWPHD010024863.1:0-17995 GCA_037043455.1 Cyrtodaria siliqua | reverse complement strand
GAATATATATGTGTAAGAACTGAATATATATGTGTAAGAACTGAATATATATGCGTAAGAACTGAATATATATGTGTAAGAACTGAATATATATGTGTAAGAACTGAATATATATGTGTAAGAACTGAATATATATGCGTAAGAACGGAATGTATATGTGTAAGAACTGAATATATGCGTAAGAACTGAATATATATGCGTAGGAACGGAATATATTTGTAAGAACTGAATATATATGTGTAAGAACTGAATATATATGTGTAAGAACTGAATATATATGTGTAAGAACTGAATATATATGTGTAAGAACTGAATATTTATGCATAAGAACTGAATATAGGCGTAAGAACTGAATATATATGCGTAGGAACGGAATATATATTTGTAAGAACTGAATATATATGTGTAAGAACTGAATATATATGCATAAGAACGGAATATATACGCCTAAGAACTGAATATATATGCGTAAGAACGGAATATATATGCGTAAGAACGGAAAATATATGCGTAAGAACGGAATATATATGCGTAAGAACTGAATATATATGTGTAAGAACTGAATATATATGTGTAAGAACTGAATATATACGTGTAAGAACTGAATATATATGTGTAAGAATTGAATATATATGCGTAAGAACCGAATATATTTGTGTAAGAACTGAATATATATGTGTAAGAACTGAATATATATGTGTAAGAACTGAATATATTATGTGTAAGAGCTGAATATATATGCGTAAGAAATGAATATATATGTATAAGAACGGAATATATATGCTTAAGAACTGAGTATATATGTGTAAGAACTGAATATATATGCGTAAGAACTGAATATATATGTGTAAGAACGGAATATATATGCGTAAGAACTGAGTATATATGTGTAAGAACTGAATATATATGCGTAAGAACTGAATATATATGTGTAAGAACTGAATATATATGTGTAAGAACTGAATATATATGTTTACGAACTGAATATATATGTGTAAGAACGGAATATATATGCGTAAGAACGGAATATATATGTGTAAGAACTGAATATATATGTGTAAGAACTGATTATTTATGTGTAAGAACTGAATATATATGTGTAAGAGCTGAATATATATGCGTAAAAACTGAATGTATATGTGTAAGAACGGAATATATATGCGTAAAAACTGAGTATATATGTGTAAGAACTGAATATATATGCGTAAGAACTGAATATATATGTGTAAGAACTGAATATATGCGTAAGAACTGAATATATATGCCAAAGAACGGAATATATATTTGTAAGAACTGAATATATATGTGTAAGAACTGAATATATATGTTTAAGAACTGAATATATATGTGTAAGAACGGAATATATATGCGTAAGAACGGAATATATATGCGTAAGAACTGAATATATATGTGTAAAAACTGAATATATATGTGTAAGAACAGAATATACATGTGTAAGAACTGAATATATATGTGTAAGAACTGAATATATAAGCGTAAGAACGGAATATATATGTGTAAGAACTGAATATATATGCGTAAAAACTGAATATATATGTGTAAGAACTGAATTTATATGTGTAAGACCTGAATATATATGCGTAAGAACGGAATATATATGTGTAAGAACTGAATATATATGTGTAAGAACTGAATAGATATGTGTAAGAGCTGAATATATATGCGTAAGAACTGAATATATATGAGTAAGAACGGAATATATATGTGTAAGAACTAAATATATATGCGTAAGAACGGAATATATATGTGTAAGAACTAAATATATGTGTAAGGACTGAATATATATGTGTAAGAACTGAATATATATGTGTAATAGCCGAATATTTATGCGTAAGAACTGAATATATATGTGTAAGAACGGAATATATATGCGTAAGAACGGAATATATATGCGTAAAAACTGAATATATATGTGTAAGAACTGAATATATATTTGTAATAACTGAATATATATGTGTAAGAACTGAATATATATGTGTAAGAACTGAATATATTTGCGTAAGAACGGAATATATATGTGTAAGAACTGAATATATATGCAAGAACTGAATATATATGCGTAAGAACTGAATATATATGTGTAAGAACTGAATATATATGTGTAAGAACTGAATATATATGTGTAAGAACTGAATATATATGTGTAAGAGCTGAATATATATGCATAAGAACTGAATATATATGTGTATAAACGGAATATATATGCGTAAGAACTGAGTATATATTTGTAAGAACTGAATATATATGCGTAAGAACTGAATATATATGTGTAAGAACTGAATATATATGTGTAAGAACTGAATATATATGTGTATAAACGGAATATATATGCGTAAGAACTGAGTATATATGTGTAAGAACTGAATATATATGTGTAAGAACTGAATATATACGTGTAAGAACTGAATATATATGTGTAAGAATTGAATATATATGCGTAAGAACCGAATATATTTGTGTAAGAACTGAATATATATGTGTAAGAACTGAATATATATGTGTAAGAACTGAATATATATGTGTAAGAGCTGAATATATATGCGTAAGAAATGAATATATATGTATAAGAACGGAATATATATGCTTAAGAACTGAGTATATATGTGTAAGAACTGAATATATATGCGTAAGAACTGAATATATATGTGTAAGAACGGAATATATATGCGTAAGAACTGAGTATATATGTGTAAGAACTGAATATATATGCGTAAGAACTGAATATATATGTGTAAGAACTGAATATATATGTGTAAGAACTGAATATATATGTTTACGAACTGAATATATATGTGTAAGAAGGGAATATATATGCGTAAGAACGGAATATATATGCGTAAGAACTGAATATATATGTGTAAGAACTGAATATATATTTGTAATAACTGAATATATATGTGTAAGAACTGAATATATATGTGTAAGAACTGAATATATTTGGGTAAGAACGGAATATATATGTGTAAGAACTGAATATATATGCAAGAACTGAATATATATGCGTAAGAACGGAATATATATGTGTAAGAACTGAATATATATGTGTAAGAACTGAATATATATGTGTAAGAACTGAATATATATGTGTAAGAGCTGAATATATATGTGTAAGAACTGAATATATATGTGTATAAACGGAATATATATGCGTAAGAACTGAGTATATATGTGTAAGAACTGAATATATATGCGTAAGAACTGAATATATATGTGTAAGAACTGAATATATATGTGTAAGAACTGAATATATATGTGTAAGAACGGAATATATATGTGTAAGAACTGAATATATATGCATAAGAACGGAATATATATATGCCTAAGAACTGAATATATATGCGTAAGAACTGAATATATATGCGTAAGAACGGAATATATATGCGTAAGAACTGAATATATATGTATAAGAACTGAATATATATGTGTAAGAACTGCATATATATGTGTAAGAACTGAATATATATGCGTAAGAACGGAATATATATGTGTAAGAACTGAATATATGCGTAAGAACTGAATATAAATGCGTAAGAACGGAATATATATTTGTAAGAACTGAATATATATGTGTAAGAACTGAATATATATGCATAAGAACGGAATATATATGCCTAAGAACTGAATATATATGTGTAAAAACTGAATATATATGTGTAAGAATTGAATATATATGCGTAAGAACGGAATATATATGTGTAAGAAGAACTGAATATATATGTGTAAGAGCTAAATATATATGCGTAAGAAATGAATATATATGTGTAAGAACGGAATATATATGTGTATAAACGGAATATATATGCGTAAGAACTGAGTATATATGTGTAAGAACTGAATATATATGTGTATAAACGGAATATATATGCGTAAGAACTGAGTATATATTTGTAAGAACTGAATATATATGCGTAAGAACTGAATATATATGTGTAAGAACTGAATATATATGTGTAAGAACTGAATATATATGTGTATAAACGGAATATATATGCGTAAGAACTGAGTATATATGTGTAAGAACTGAATATATATGCATAAGAACTGAATATATATGTGTATGAACTGAATATATATGTGTAAGAACTGAATATATATGTGTAAGAACGGAATATATATGTGTAAGAACTGAATATATATGCATAATAACGGAATATATATGCCTAAGAACTGAATATATATGCGTAAGAACTGAATATATATGCGTAAGAACGGAATATATATGCGTAAGAACTGAATATATATGTTTAAGAACTGAATATATATGTGTAAGAACTGAATATATATGTGTAAGAACTGAATATATATGCGTAAGAACGGAATATATATGTGTAAGAACTGAATATATGCGTAAGAACTGAATATATAAGCGTAAGAACTGAATATATATTTGTAAGAACTGAATATATATGTGTAAGAACTGAATATATATGCATAAGAACGGAATATATATGCCTAAGAACTGAAAATATATGTGTAAGAACTGAATATATATGTGTAAGAATTGAATATATATGCATAAGAACGGAATATATATGTGTAAGAACTGAATATATATGTGTAAGAACTGAATATATATGTCTAAGAACTGAATATATATGTGTAAGAGCTGAATATATATGCGTAAGAAATGAATATATATGTGTAAGAACGGAATATATATGCTTAAGAACTGAGTATATATGTGTAAGAACTGAAATTATATATGCCTAAGAACTGAATATATATGTGTAAGAACGGAATATATATGCGTAATAACTGAGTATATATGTGTAAGAACTGAATATATATGCGTAAGAACTGAATATATATGTGTAAGAACTGAATATATATGTGTAAGAACTGAATATATATGTTTACGAACTAAATATATATGTGTAAGAACGGAATATATATGCGTAAGAACGGAATATATATGTGTAAGAATGGAATATATATGTGTAAGAACTGAATATATATGTGTAAGAGCTGAATATATATGCGTAAGAAATGAATATATATGTGTAAGAACGGAATATATATGCTTAAGAACTGAGTATATATGTGTAAGAACTGAATATATATGCGTAAGAACTGAATATATATGTGTACGAACGGAATATATATGCGTAAGAACTGAGTATATATGTGTAAAAACTGAATATATATGCGTAAGAACTGAATATATATGTGTAAGAACTGAATATATATGTGTAAGAACTGAATATATATGTTTACGAACTGAATATATATGTGTAAGAACGGAATATATATGCGTAAGAACGGAATATATATGCGTAAGAACTGAATATATGTGTAAGAACTGAATATATATTTGTAATAACTGAATATATATGTGTAAGAACTGAATATATTTGCGTAAGAACGGAATATATATGTGTAAGAACTGAATATATATGCAAGAACTTAATATATATGCGTAAGAACTGAATATATATGTGTAAGAACTGAATATATATGTGTAAGAACTGAATATATATGTGTAAGAACTGAATATATATGTGTAAGAGCTGAATATATATGCGTAAGAACTGAATATATATGTGTATAAACGGAATATATATGCGTAAGAACTGAGTATATATGTGTAAGAACTGAATATATATGTGTAAGAACTGAATATATATGCATAAGAACGGAATATATATGCCTAAGAACTGAATATATATGTGTAAGAACTGAATATATACGTGTAAGAATTGAATATATATGCGTAAGAACGGAATATATATGTGTAAGAACTGAATATATATGCAAGAACTGAATATATATGCGTAAGAACTGAATATATATGTGTAAGAACTGAATATATATGTGTAAGAACTGAATATATATGTGTAAGAACTGAATATATATGTGTAAGAACTGAATATATATGCGTAAGAACTGAATATATATGTGTATAAACGGAATATATATGTGTAAGAACTGAATATATATGTGTAAGAACTGAATATATATGCGTAAGAACTGAATATATATGTGTAAGAACTGAATATATATGTGTAATAACTGAATATATATGTGTAAGAACTGAATATATATGCGTAATAACGGAATGTATATGTGTAAGATCTGAGTATATGCGTAAGAACTGAATATATATGCGTAGGAACGGAATATATTTGTAAGAACTGAATATATATGTGTAACAACTGAATATATATGTGTATGAACTGAATATATTTGCGTAAGAACGGAATATATATGTGTTAGAACTGAATATATATGTGTAAGAACTGAATATATATGTGTAAGAACTGAATATATATGCGTAAGAACGGAATGTATATGTGTAAGAACTGAATATATGGGTAAGAACTGAATATATATGCGTAGGAACGGAATATATATTTGTAAGAACTGAATATATATGTGTAAGAACTGAATATATATGCATAAGAACGGAATATATATGCCTAAGAACTGAATATATATGTGTAAGAACTGAATATATATGTGTAAAAATTGAATATATATGTGTAAGAACTAAATATATATGCAAGAACTGAATATATATGCGTAAGAACTGAATATATATGTGTAAGAACTGAATATATATGTGTAAGAACTGAATATATATGTGTAAGAACTGAATATATATGCGTAAGAACTGAATATATATGTGTAAGAACTGAATATATATGTGTAAGAACTGAATATATATGTGTAAGAACTGAATATATATGCGTAAGAACGGAATGTATATGTGTAAGAACTGAATATATGCGTAAGAACTGAATATATATGCGTAGGAACGGAATATATTTGTAAGAACTGAATATATATGTGTAAGAACTGAATATATATGTGTAAGAACTGAATATATATGTGTAAGAACTGAATATATATGTGTAAGAACTGAATATTTATGCATAAGAACTGAATATAGGCGTAAGAACTGAATATATATGCGTAGGAACGGAATATATATTTGTAAGAACTGAATATATATGTGTAAGAACTGAATATATATGCATAAGAACGGAATATATACGCCTAAGAACTGAATATATATGCGTAAGAACGGAATATATATGCGTAAGAACGGAAAATATATGCGTAAGAACGGAATATATATGCGTAAGAACTGAATATATATGTGTAAGAACTGAATATATATGTGTAAGAACTGAATATATACGTGTAAGAACTGAATATATATGTGTAAGAATTGAATATATATGCGTAAGAACGGAATATATTTGTGTAAGAACTGAATATATATGTGTAAGAACTGAATATATATGTGTAAGAACTGAATATATATGTGTAAGAGCTGAATATATATGCGTAAGAAATGAATATATATGTATAAGAACGGAATATATATGCTTAAGAACTGAGTATATATGTGTAAGAACTGAATATATATGCGTAAGAACTGAATATATATGTGTAAGAACGGAATATATATGCGTAAGAACTGAGTATATATGTGTAAGAACTGAATATATATGCGTAAGAACTGAATATATATGTGTAAGAACTGAATATATATGTGTAAGAACTGAATATATATGTTTACGAACTGAATATATATGTGTAAGAACGGAATATATATGCGTAAGAACGGAATATATATGCGTAAGAACTGAATATATATGTGTAAGAACTGAATATATATTTGTAATAACTGAATATATATGTGTAAGAACTGAATATATATGTGTAAGAACTGAATATATTTGGGTAAGAACGGAATATATATGTGTAAGAACTGAATATATATGCAAGAACTGAATATATATGCGTAAGAACGGAATATATATGTGTAAGAACTGAATATATATGTGTAAGAACTGAATATATATGTGTAAGAACTGAATATATATGTGTAAGAGCTGAATATATATGTGTAAGAACTGAATATATATATGTGTATAAACGGAATATATATGCGTAAGAACTGAGTATATATGTGTAAGAACTGAATATATATGCGTAAGAACTGAATATATATGTGTAAGAACTGAATATATATGTGTAAGAACTGAATATATATGTGTAAGAACGGAATATATATGTGTAAGAACTGAATATATATGCATAAGAACGGAATATATATATGCCTAAGAACTGAATATATATGCGTAAGAACTGAATATATATGCGTAAGAACGGAATATATATGCGTAAGAACTGAATATATATGTGTAAGAACTGCATATATATGTGTTAGAACTGAATATATATGCGTAAGAACGGAATATATATGTGTAAGAACTGAATATATGCGTAAGAACTGAATATAAATGCGTAAGAACGGAATATATATTTGTAAGAACTGAATATATATGTGTAAGAACTGAATATATATGCATAAGAACGGAATATATATGCCTAAGAACTGAATATATATGTGTAAAAACTGAATATATATGTGTAAGAATTGAATATATATGCGTAAGAACGGAATATATATGTGTAAGAAGAACTGAATATATATGTGTAAGAGCTAAATATATATGCGTAAGAAATGAATATATATGTGTAAGAACGGAATATATATGTGATAAACGGAATATATATGCGTAAGAACTGAGTATATATGTGTAAGAACTGAATATATATGCGTAAGAACTGAATATATATGTGTAAGAACTGAATATATATGTGTAAGAACTGAATATATATGTGTAAGAACGGAATATATATGTGTAAGAACTGAATATATATGCATAAGAACGTAATATGTATGCCTAAGAACTGAATATATATGCGTAAGAACTGAATATATATGCGTAAGAACGGAACTATATATGCGTAAGAACTGAATATATATGTGTAAGAACTGAATATATATGTGTAAGAACTGCATATATATGTGTAAGAACTGAATATATATGCGTAAGAACGGAATATATATGTGTAAGAACTGAATATATGCGTAAGAACTGAATATAAATGCGTAAGAACGGAATATATATTTGTCAAGAACTGAATATATATGTGTAAGAACTGAATATATATGCATAAGAACGGAATATATATGCCTAAGAACTGAATATATATGTGTAAGAACTGAATATATATGTGTAAGAATTGAATATATATGCGTAAGAACGGAATATATATGTGTAAGAAGAACTGAATATATATGTGTAAGAGCTGAATATATATGCGTAAGAAATGAATATATATGTGTAAGAACGGAATATATATGCTTAAGAACTGAGTATATATGTGTAAGAACTGAATATATATGCGTAAGAACTGAATATATATGTGTAAGAACGGAATATATATGCGTAAGAACTGTGTATATATGTGTAAGAACTGAATATATATGCGTAAGAAACTGAATATATATGTGTAAGAACTGAATATATATGTGTAAGAACTGAATATATATGTTTACGAACTGAATATATATGTGTAAGAACGGAATATATATGCGTAAGAACGGAATATATATGCGTAAGAACTGAATATATATGTGTAAGAACTGAATATATATTTCGTAATAACTGAATATATATGTGTAAGAAATGAATATATATGTGTAAGAACTGAATATATTTGCGTAAGAACGGAATATATAAGTGTAAGAACTGAATATGTATGCAGGAACTGAATATATATGCGTAAGAACGGAATATATATGTGTAAGAACTGAATATATATGTGTAAGAACTGAATATATATGTGTAAGAACTGAATATATATGTGTAAGAAATGAATATATATGTGTAAGAACGGAATATATATGCGTAAGAACTGAATGTATATGTGTAAGAACGGAATATATATGCGTAAAAAACTGAGTATATATGTGTAAGAACTGAATATATTTGCGTAAGAACTGAATATATATGTACAAGAACTGAATATATATGCGTAGGTACTGAATATATGCGTAAGAACTGAATATATATGCGTAAAGAACGGAATATATATTTGTTAAGAACTGAATATATATGTGTAAGAACTGAATATATATGTTTAAGAACTGAATATATATGTGTAAGAACGGAATATATATGCGTAAGAACGGAATATATATGCGTAAGAACTGAATATATATGTGTAAGAACTGAATATATATGTGTAAGAACTGAATATATATAAGTAAGAACTGAATATATATGTGTAAGAAACTGAACTATATATGCGTAAGAACGGAATATATATGCGTAAGAACGGAATATATATGCGTAAGAACTGAATATATATGTGTAAGAACTGAATATATATGTGTAAGAACTGAATATTTATGTGTAAGAACTGAATATATATGCGTAAGAACGGAATATATATGCGTAAGAACGGAATATATATGTGTAAGAACTGAATATATATGTGTAAGAACTGAATATTTCTGTGTAAGAACTGAATATATATGTGTAAGAGCTGAATATATATGCGTAAAAACTGAATGTATATGTGTAAGAACGGAATATATATGCGTAAAAACTGAGTATATATGTGTAAGAACTGAATATATATGCGTAAGAACTGAATATATATGTGTAAGAACTGAATATATGCGTAAGAACTGAATATATATGCCTAAGAACGGAATATATATTTGTAAGAACTGAATATATATGTGTAAGAACTGAATATATATGTTTAAGAACTGAATATATATGTGTAAGAACGGAATATATATGCGTAAGAACGGAATATATATGCGTAAGAACTGAATATATATGTGTAAGAACTGAATATATATGCGTAAGAACGGAATATATATGTGTAAGAACTGAATATATATGCGTAAAAACTGAAAATATATGTGTAAGAACTGAATTTATATGTGTAAGAACTGAATATATATGCGTAAGAACGGAATATATATGTGTAAGAACTGAATATAATATGTGTAAGAACTGAATAGATATGTGTAAGAGCTGAATATATATGCGTAAGAACTGAATATATATCAGTAAGAACGGAACTATATATGTGTAAGAACTAAATATATATGCGTAAGAACGGAATAATATATGTGTAAGAACTATATATATGTGTAAGGACTGAATATATATGTGTAAGAACTGAATATATATGTGTAATAGCTGAATATTTATGCGTAAGAAACTGAATATATATGTGTAAGAACGGAATATATATGCGTAAGAACTGAGTATATATGTGTAAGAACTGAATATATATGCGTAAGAACTGAATATATATGTGTAAGAACTGAATATATATGCGTAAGAACTGAATATAGGCGTAAGAACTGAATATATATGCGTAGGAACGGAATATATATTTGTAAGAACTGAATATATATGTGTAAGAACTAAATATATATGCATAAGAACTGAATATATATGTGTAGGAACTGAATATATATGTGTAAGAACTGAATATATATGTGTAAGAACTGAATATATATGTGTAAGAACGGAATATATATGTGTAAGAACTGAATATATATGCATAAGAACGGAATAAATATGCCTAAGAACTGAATATATATGCGTAAGAACGGAATTTATATGCGTAAGAACTGAATATATATGTGTTAGAACTGAATATATATGTGTAAGAACTGAATATATATGTGTAAGAAACTGAATATATATGCGTAAGAACGGAATATATATGCGTAAGAACGGAATATATATGCGTAAGAACGAAATTTATACGCATAAGAACGGAAAATATATGCGTAAGAACGGAATATATATGCGTAAGAACGAAATATATATGCGTAATAAACTGAATATATATGTGGAAGAACTGAATATATATGTGTAAGAACTGAATATATATGTGTAAGAGCTGAATATATATGCGTAAGAACTGAATGGTATATGTGTAAGAACGGAATATTATATGAATTCAACTGAGGTGATATGTGTGAAGATAATGAGTCGCTCTACGTGGCGCTTTGTCAGCACATCCTCGGGGGTGGTGTGGACGTCGCGGACTGGTGGTGACTGGGAGCAGGTCTCATGTGTGTAGCATGGGGGGAGGCTGTGTGTGGACGGGCAGGTATATAGTGTCTGGCATGGGCGGTAGCTGTGTGTGGATGAGAAGCGTATCTGTGTGTGGCTGGGAAGGTCTAAGTGTGTGGACTGGGATAGACACAGAGTGGTGACTGGGTGGACAGAAGCTGTGTGGGCGGGCAGGTCGCATGAGTGTGGCACGGGAGGTAGCAGTGAGTCGGGGAGGGAGGAGGAGTGTGAGACGGGAGGTAGCTGTGTGTGGACGGGAGAGCTGTGAGACGGGAGGTCGCTAGTGTGTGGACTGGGAGGTACTGTGTGTGGCTGGGCAGGTAATCTGAGTGTGGCATGGCGTAAGAGATATGTAGTGGCTGGAGGTACGCACTGAGTGTGGCAGGGAGGTAGCTGTGTGTGGACTGGGCCGGTAGGACTGTAGGGTGGCAGGGAGGTGGCATGTGTGTGGACTGGGCGGTATATGTGTGTGGAAGGGAGGTACTATGTGTGTGGCTGGGAGGTAACTGTGTGTGGACTGGGAGGTCTACTGTGTGTGGACAGGGACGTATACTGTGTGTGGATGGGCAGGTCTAGGTGTGATGTGGGTGGGCAGGTCTATGTGTGTGGCTGGGGAGGTCTATGTGTGTGGCAGGGACGATAGAAGTGAGTGGCTGGGCGGTCGAAGAAGTGTCTGGGAGGTAGCAGTGTGTGGCAGGGAGGACTACTGTGTGTGGACTGGGACCGGTCGATGTGTGTGGCATGGGCGATACATCTGTGTGTACGCAGGGGAGGTCGCTGTGTGTGGCACAGGGCAGGTCTACTGTGTGTGGCTGGGAGGTACGCATGTTTGTGGATGAGTGGTATATGTGTGTGGCATGGGGAGGTAATGTGTGTGGATGGAAGGAATAGTGCGTGTGAGGGAGGTCTACTGTGTGTGGCCGGGCGGATCGAAGTGTGTGGGTAGGGAGGTCTCATGTGTGTGGCCGGGCGGTAGGTGAGTGTGGCTGGGACGGTAGCCTGTGTGTGCATGACGAGCGCTATATGTGAGTGGATGGGAGGTATCTGTGTGTGGATGGGAACGGTCATCTGTAGTGTGGCAGGGAGGTAGCTGTGTGTGGATGGGAGAGTCTCTGAGTTTGGACTGGGAGGTCACTGTGATGGGGACTGGGGGGTAGCTGAGTGTGGCTGGGCGGTCATAGAGAGTGGCCGGGCGGTCGCATTGTGAGTCAGGGGAGGTCTCTGGTGTGTGGCATGGGCAGGTAGACTGTGTGTGACGGGCAGGTAGCATGTGTGTGGACAGGGAGGTCTCATGTGTGTGGCTGGGAACGGTATACTGTGAGTGGCATGGGAGCGTACTACTGTGTGTGGACTGGGCAGGTCATATGTGTGTGGAGGCAGGCAGGAGGCACTGTGTGTGGCATGGGCAGGAAGCATGTGTGGCACACTGGGCAGGATCACTGAGTGTGGACAGGGAAGGTAGCAGTGTGTGAGCATGGGAGGTCTACTGTGTGTATATGGGGGGGTAGACTGTGTGTGGCCGGGACGGTATACTGTGTACTGGCTGGGAGGGTCGCTAGTGTCTGGCATGACGAGGTCACTAGTGTGTGGCATGGGAAGGTCTACTGTTTGTGGACTGGGAAGGTCTACTGTGTGTGGCTGGGCAGGTATACTGTCGTGTGGACAGGGAGGTCGCTGTGTGTGGCAGGGAGCGGTCGATGTGTGTGGACTGGGAGGTCTCATGTTTGTGGCACTGGGAGGTCTACTGTGTGTGGCTGGGAAGGTATCTAATGTGTGTGGACTGGGAGGTCGCATGAGTGTGGCACGGGCAGGTCGCATGTGTGTGGACAGGGAGCGTCGAAGTGTGTGGATGGGAGGTATATGTCGTGTGGCTGGGAGGTAGGTGTGTGTGGCAGGGCGGTATCCTAGTGTGTGGATGGGCAGGTCTATGTGTGAGTGGCATGGGCGGTACGATGAGTGTGGCCGGGAGGTAGCATGAGAGTGGCCAGGGCAGAGTCTCTGTGTGTGGCTGGGCAGGTTTCTGTGTGTGGCTGGCGAAGTCATCCTGTGCTGTGGCACTGGGAGGTCAATTTGTGTGTGGCCGGGCGGTACGCTGTGAGTGGCTGGGAGGACAGCTGTGTGTCATGGTCAGTCGCTGTGTGTGGCATGGGCAGGGGAACTGTGTGTGGCATGGGCGGTACGACTTTGTGTGGACTGGGCAGGTCTATGTGATGTCGCATGGGGGGTCGCATGTGTGTGGACAGGGCGGTCATCATCGTGTACTGGATGGGCGGTAGCAAGAGTGTGGAAGGGAGGTACTATGTGTGTGGCTGGGAGGTATCTAGTGTGTGGCATGGGGAGCGTCTAAGTGTGTGGCAGGGAGGTACTCTGTGTGTGAGTCAGGGAGGTCATATGTGTGTGGCCAGGGAGGACGCTGTGTGTGGCTGGGACGGCTGTAAGTGGCAGGGAAGGAGTATAGGTGTGTGGCCGGGCAGGTACGCTTTGTGTGGAAGGGAGGTCTATGGTGTGTGGACTGGGAGGTATATGTGTGTGGCTGGGTGGTACTTCTGTGAGTGGCATGGGAGGTCATCTGTGAGTGGAAGGGAAGGTAGCAGTGTGTGGCCAGGGCGGTAGCTAGAGTGTGGCCGGGCGCGTATCTGATGTGAGGCCTGGGAGGTTTCTGTGTGTGGCATGGGATAGTATCATGTGTGTGGACTGGGAGGTCACTGTGTGTGGCTGGGGCGGTCGCATGTGTGTGGACAGGGAGGTATAATGTGTGTCTCATGGGAGGTAGCATGTGTGTGGCCAGGGCGGACTCTGTGTGTGGCTGGGAGGTCGCTGTGTGTGGATGGGACGGTATATGCTGAGTCAGATGGGCAGGTTGAATGTGTGTGGAAGGGAGGTATATGTGTGTGGATGGGAGGTCGCATGTGTGTGGATGAGAGGTCAACTGTGAAGTTGGCTCGGGAGGACGGTAATCTGTGTGTGGCCAGGGAGGAAGCATGTGTGTGGACACTTGGCGGTATACTGTGTGTGGCTGGGCAGGACATCACAGTGTGTGGCATGGAGCCGGTGGCTGTTCGATGGCCGGGAATGTGTGCTGTGAGTGGCATGGGCAGGTAACTAGTGAGTGGCATGGGAGGTCAACTGATTGTGGCCAGGGATGACGCTGGTTGTTGACTAGGGAGGTCGCTGTGTGAGGACAGGGACGGACAACAGAGTGTTGAAGGTAGTAGGCTAGAGTGTGGCTGGGACGGTACAACTGGAGATGAGTGGCAGGGGCTATCTGTGTGTGGACTGGGAGTAACAGTGTGATGGAGGGTCGCTGAGAGCTGGAATGCCGGTCGACAGTCTAGATGTCAGGGACGGCTCGCAGTGTGTTGTCTGGGCAGGAGGCTGTCTGTGGTCGGGCGGTGGCACGTGTGTGGCTGGGCAGGTATCAGTGTGTGAGCGAGAAGGTCTATGACTGTGGTGGAAGGGCAGGTAACTGTTGTGTGGACAGGGCAGAGTATATGTCGTGTGGCATGGGCGGTCGCAAGTGTGGACTGGGACGGTACTACTGAGTGTAGCTGGGCGGTCAGATGTGTGTGGCCAGGGGGTGTCTCTGTGTTAGTGGAAGGGCAGGTAACATGAGTGTGGATGGGCGTAGACTGAGTGTGGTTCGCTCGGTACACATTTTCGTGGCATGGGCCAGGCGGTCTACATGTGTCGTGGCAGGGCGGTCAGCATTAGATGTGGCATTGGCGCGTCATATGTGGATGGCATGAGGGTGTAATCAGTGACGTGAGCCTGAGTGGCCTGGATGAGTGTGGCAGGGCGGTAGCTGAGAGTGGACTGGGAGGTCACTGTGTGATGGCTGCAGGGAGTCCTTGAATGTGGCAGGGAGGTAGCTCGGAGTGGCAGGGACGAGCATGTGTGTGTGCACGGGATGTCGCAGTGTGTGGATGGGCGGTCCTATCATTGTGAGGCCAGTAGAGTCCATTGTGAGACGGCAGGCAGGTATCAGTGAGTGGCTGGGCAGTCGAATAGTGTGGCAGGGACGGTCGCATGTTTGAGGCAGGTGCTGTACGCATATTGTTGCTGGGCGGAGGCAGTTGTGTGAAGGACGAGGCTGTGATTTGCAGGGCTGTCTCTGTGGTGGCAGGAGGACTAAGTGAGAGGAAGGGTCGACTAGTGTGTGCTGTGCGGTCACATTATAGTATTCTGTTCGTTCGCAGATATGATTCAGGTCTCTCATATAGTCGCTTGTATACGCATAGATATGCCGGTTATACCATTATAATGTCAGTCTCCTGTTCAGCATAATAAAATTCAGTGTGCTTACACATACTATAGCATGTCAGTAACTTACAATATATATTCAGTTCCTTACACATATATATTTCCGTTCTTCGCAGATATAGTCAGTTCTAGCTATATATCAGTGCTTAACATATATATCCGCACCAATATATTCAGTTCTTTAACATATATATTCAGGTTCTTACAACATTATAGTCAGTTCTTACATATATATTCAGTTCTGCTCCACAATATTATTCAGTTCTTACGCATATATATTCCGTTCTTTCCCATATATATTCAGTTCATTACGACATATATATTCAGTTCTTACACATATATATTCAGTTCTTACAATATATATTCAGTTCTTACACATATATATTCAGTTCTTACGCATATATATTCAGGTCTACACAATATATACTCTGTTCTTACGCATATATATTCCGTTCTTAAACAATATATTCAGTTCTTAACATATATATTCAGTTCTTACACATATATACTTCAGTTCTATGCATATATATTCAGTTCTACAATCTACGCATATATATTCAGTTCTCTACACATATATATTCAGTCTACGCATATATATCTCAGTCTACTACACATATATATTCAGTTCTTACACATATATATTCAGTTCTTACACAAAGTATCCGTCTTACGCATTATATTCAATTCTTACACATATATATTCAGTTCTTACACGTATATATTCAGTTCTTACACATATATATTCAGTTCTTAACATATATATTCAGTTCTTTACGCAATATACTATTCCGTTCTTACGCATATATTTTCCGTTCTTACGCATATATATTCCGTTCTTACGCACATATATATTCAGTTCTTAGGCGTATATATTCCGTTCTTATGCATATATATTCAGTTCTTACACATATATATTCAGTTCCTTACAAATATATATTCCGTTCCTACGCATATATATTCAGTTCTTACGCCTATATTCAGTTCTTATGCATAAATATTCAGTTCTTACACATATATATTCAGTTCTTACACATATATATTCAGTTCTTACACATATATATCAGTTCTTACACATATATATTCAGTTCTTACAAATATATTCCGTTCCTACGCATATATATTCAGTTCTTACGCATCATATATCAGTTCTTACACATATACATTCCGTTCTTACGCATATATATTCAGTTCTTACACAATATATTCAGTTCTCTACACATATATATTCAGTTCTTACACATATATATTCAGTTCTTACGCATATATATTCAGTTCTCTACACATATATATTCAGTTCTTACACATATATATTCAGTTCTTACACATATATATTCAGTTCTTACGCATATATATCAGTTCTTGCATACTATATTTAGTTCTTACACATATATATTCAATTTTTACACATATATATTCAGTTCTTACACATATATATTCAGTTCTTAGGCATATATATTCCGTTCTTATGCATATATATTCAGTTCTTACACAATATATATTCCAGTTCTTACAAATATATATTCCGTTCCTACGCATATATATTCAGTTCCTTACCCCCCATAATATTCAGTTCTCTACACATATACATTCCCGTTCTTACGCATATATATTCAGTTCTTACACATATATATTCAGTCTCTTACACATATATATTCAGTTCTAACACATATATATTCCGTTCTTACGCAAATATATTCAGTTCATACACATATATATTCAGTTGTTACACAATATATATTCAGTTCTTACCAAATATATTCCGTTCCTACGCATATATATTCAGTTCTTACGCATATACTCAG
>JAWPHD010024862.1:0-18004 GCA_037043455.1 Cyrtodaria siliqua | reverse complement strand
CACACATTTTGCTATATGAAAAGTGGGTGGGGGTAACAATTTGACATGAAACACTACAATAGGATAATATATACAATCTACTCACATGAAGCATGCAATCAGGATACTCTCTATGTCCTAAACACAGTATTGGTATCATGTTCAGGCATCTTTTCTTTCCATGTTGACGCTATGAGGCTCCAAGCTGAGATGGTCAAATCGCAAACATAAACTGTTGTGGCAGAGATGAGACACGTCCATTCCCCTAGGAATACTAGGAACACACATCACACACATATACATCACTCTGTGAGCTAACATGTTCATCTGAGTATGTCTCCCAGCCAAAACAATCAACTGTCTCCCATATTCTGACACTTTCTGACCACAGATTCGTCTATGAAGTCCCAAATGACGGTTATAAAGCATGCACGGGTTCCGACTAGAAGCAAAGTAGTCTATTTTACACTGCAAAAGCATCAAATACTTATCAAAATCCATATTATGCCTTAGAAATACACTGTTTCACTCTAAATTCAAGATTTCACTTTAAAAAATCCACTCTACCAACAACTTGTCTGTCAAGCTTTTCCCTGATCCAGATGAGGGTTGTTTAACGTCTCACTAGTGAATTAATCAACACTATATATGTAAAAATGAACACTTGTTGCGAACATACTTTAAAATGTCCATTGGTCTTTAAATCTCCCCTCAATCTGCAAACCTTCCTCTGAAGCTCAGAATATCCACAAAAAATCAAAAGTTGACCAGATTAATTTTTTTTAAATTCCAGTCTTTTTCAGTAACCCTCAAAAATAGCTCCATTTCACTGATAATTCAACTGTATTCCTACCCATTTTCAAATTATCATATCTTCCTCGAAAATCACCCAGTGGCATCCAAACTTGGCAGAAGTCATGAACATGTTCCAATCTTGTCACCTGAAGGTAGAAATAAGAGAATGATTGCACATTTCCAAGTTCAGAGCAAACCCATTAACACAGCCCTAGTTTTTTACGGTGTAAGAATCTTCCTACCGTCCTATCCAAGGGAGGTAATTCTGTAGTGAGACCTTTAACTGCCCAGCTAGCAAAGCATATGGGACCCATATGGGTCCAATGTTGTTTTCCATACGGGCCCAATATGGGCTGCCCACATGGGCCCCATACCAAAAGTGCAACCGGGATTAACCTGGGTCCCATGTGGGCAGCCCATGTGGGTCAAAGCAGCTAGCAAAGCATATGGGACCCATATAGGGCCCATATAAGTAATCCCACATGGGCGTGCCCGGATATAGCCCATATGGGTCCCATTTACCCTTGCTTTCTGAAAGTGGGACCCATATAGGACCCATATGGGTAATCCCACATGGGCGTGCCCGGATATAGCCCATATGGGTCCCATTTACCCTTGCTTGCTGGGAATGTGACCCCACGGTGACCATTTAAACAAACTTGGTAAAGGACCATGAGAGTATATATAGTAAATGCAAAATATTAAACCTATAGCTCTTGTAGTTCCAGAGAAGAAGACTTTAATGTGTTTCCTATATAAGTCTATGTAAAACTGTGACCCACAGGGGCGGGGTCAAATTTGACCCCAGGGTCACCATTTGAACAAACTTGGTAGAGGACAATAATCTTATAGTAAATACAAAATATTAAACCTCTGGCTCTTGCAGTTTCAGGGAAGATTTTTTTTTTTTCCTATATATATATGTCTATGTAAAACTGTTACACCCCAGGCGCGGCCAATTTGACACCAGGGTCACCATTTGAACAAACTTGGTAGAGGACCATAAGCTGATGCTACATGTAATACATGATCGAGAGCTCTGTGCCATGTGGTTCCGGAGAAGAAGATTTTTTTCAGTTTTTGCCTATACAAGCCTAAGTAAAACTGTGACCCCCAGGGTGGGGCCAAATGTGACCAATGGGTCACCATCTGAACAAACTTGGTAGAAGACCATAAGCTTATAGCAAATACAAAATATTAAACCTCTGGCTCTTGCAGTTTCAGAGAAGAAGATTTTTTAAGTTTTTCCCGATACATGTCTACGTAAAACATGTGACCCTTGGGGAGGGGTCAAATGTGACCCGAGGGTCACCATTTGAACAAACTTGGTAAAGGACCATAACAGGGGAAGAAATATATTTTACTTTATACTCGTCCTGTAGGACGAGTGGCATTGACATGTTACTCGTCCTTATAGGATGTTTACTTGTCCTGCTCTGATTGTAAAAGTTCATAAGTCAAAGCAGTCAGATACCATCATTTAACACTATTATATATAAATAAAACAAAGGAAAATATCATAATATGTTGTTTTTTTCTTTATATAAATCAAAGAAAATTATGAAACTTTGACCAGTATTATAGATGACTATTTTCATATTCTGTAGTTCATATCCTGATCATGGCCATTACAGTTACTCTGGCATGGTATACATGGTATATATTTCCCCCTTTTCCTGCGAAAAAATCCTCTTTTAAAAAAACACACTTTTTTAGTAGAAAATGTTAAGGAAAACAGCATACTTTTGCAATTCCCCTTCCTAAAGGCTCTGGTCCAAGTCACCTAAAAGCTGACAAATTCCCTTAAAGATTTCACGGGTGAAAGTATTATTTGCATAAAATCAAATACCGTAACGTGCGCGCTCAGTGAAATTAGAACGGGAGCCGCATTTTAGTATGTCCCAAAACGGAAATGCGTCATTTCCCAATATCCGGTTGACTTAAATTGCAATATATCGGTGAATAAACAGAGTTGCAACTATTTACTGCATTTAATCGCTTAATAAACTATTTAAGAACTATTTTCTTTGTTTTTGTTTTCTACTGTTTTTGTTTTCTACTGAAATGTTACTCGTCCTTCTGGACGACCAATTCATGGGTTTCACTCGTCCGGATTCGAAATTTACTCGTCAATACGAGCGGACGAGTGGAATTTTCGTGCCCTGCATAAGCTTATAGCAAATGCAAAATATTAAACCTCTGGCTCTTGCAGTTCCAGAGAAGAATATTGTTTTCAGTTTTTCACTATAAAAGCATTTATGTAAAACTGTGACCCCCCAGGGCAGGGCCAGATGTGACCCCAGGGTCCCCATTTGAACAAAATTGGTAAAGGACCATAAGCTTATAGCAACAGCAAAATATTAAACCTCTGGCTCTTACAGTTTTAGAAAAGAAGATTTTTTAAGTTTTTCATATACATGTAAAACATGTGACCCTTGGGGCGGGGCAAAATGTGACCCCAGGGTCACCATTAGAACAAACTTGGTAAAGGACCATAAGCTTATAATAAATGTAAAATATCAAACCTCCGGCTCATGTAGTTTCCGAGATTTTTAAAAAAAAATCCTATATAAGTCTATGTAAAACTGTGACCCTCGGGGCAGGGACAAATTTGACCCCAGGGTCACCATTTGAACAAACTTAGTAGAGGACCATAAGCTGATGCTACGTGTAATACATGAGAGCTCTGTGCCATGTGGTTCCAGAGAAGAAGAATTTTTTCATTTTTTTCTTATACAAGCCTATGTAAAACTGTGCCCCCCGGGGTGGGGCCAAATGTGACCCCTGGGTAACCATTTGAACAAACTTGGTAGAGGACCACAAGCTTATAGCAAATGCAAAATATTAAACCTCTGGCTCTTGCAGTTTCAGAGAAGATTTTTTAAGTTTTTCTCTATACATTTCTATGTAAAACATGTAACCCTTGGGGCGGGGCCAAATGTGACCCGAGGGTCACCATATGAGCAAACGTGGTAAAGGACCATAAGCTTATAGTAAATGCAAAATATCAAACCTCTGGCTGTTTAGGATGAGAAGCGCCGACAAGAAATTAAAAAAAAAATGTCAAGGGGCCGTAACTTCATTAACAAGAGGTCAATGACCTTGAAGCTCTACCGATAGGTTTTTGATATCTAGATCAGCATTCATGTGAAGTTTCATGAAAATCCGTCAAGTAGTTCAGAGGAGTAGTCACTACAAGTTTTCATTATATAACTATGTAAACAAAGATGGCCACTGGTGGCCATGTTTAATGTCAAATCAAAATAATTATTGACAAGGATCAACATCATGTCATACTGATCATTTTAGAAAAAGTCCCATATCAATATCACTTAGAGATTTTTTAAGAAGTTGTCGCTACAAACTTGTTTTTTAAAAATCTATTTTTAGATTTGGTGGCCATCTTGGATTTCACATCAACTTGAATTTTTACTAGGATCAACAAGACTTCATGGGCAAGTTTCATGAAAATCCATTCAGTAGTTCCAGAGGAGTAGTCGCTACAAAAAAAGTTTACGGACAGACAGACGGACAGACGGACAACGCACCACGGCATAAGCTCTGCTGATCTCTGATCAGTAGAGCTAAAAATCAACAGACCGGAAAAAAAAATGCAATAGTCACAGCAATGCTTTCTGCTAACACGACGAATTTTTTTTTTTAAAACAAAACAATAATGAAATAAGAAACTGTTAAAAAAAAAAAAAAAATAATAATAAAAAAAATTAAAAAAAAAAAAAAAAAAGGATTAAACAAAAAAAAAAATATAATTAAAAAAAAAAGTATTGACAAAAAAATATAATATATACTAAAAAAACAACAAAAAAAACACGAACAAATACACTAATAATGAAAAAAAAGGCAAAACATCTGGTAAAGTTTGGTAAAGAGCAAATGAAAAATGAAAGCACTATCGTATTAACGAGGCAAAATATAGCATTTTTAGCTCTACTGGCCAAGGGCCAGCAGAGCTTATGGGATGGTGTGTTGTCCGTCTTCCGTCGTCCGTCCGTCGTCCGTCGTCCGTCCGTTAACTTTTCTTCAAACGACTTCTCCTCAGAAACCGCTTGGCTAATTTTGACCAAACTTCACATGGATGATCCTTAGATGAATGCTTTTTAGATTTGTTAAAATTAGGTCAGCGCTGCATCCAAGATGGCTGCCATTACCATATATGGTCGAAACCTTAAAAAATCTTCTTCTCCAGAACCGCTGGACAGATTCCGACAGTTTTTCTTTTAAAATGATCGCCAACGCCTAGACTATCAAGTTTGTTCAAATAAAGTCCCCGGGGTCAAAAATGGCCGTGCCCCGGGGGTCCAAAGTTTGTATATTGAGGTTTTGCATGTTTTTCATATAGACATAAAAGAAAAAACTTTAAAAAATCTTCTTCTCTGAAACCACAAGGCACAGAGCTCTCATGTATTACATGTAGCATCAGCTTATGGTCCTCTACTAAGTTTGTTCAAATGGTGACCCTGGGGTCAAATTTGTCCCCGCCCCGGGGGTCACAGTTTTACATAGACTTATATAGGATTTTTTTTGAAAAATCTTCTTCTCGGAAACTACAACAGCCAGAGGTTTGATATTTTGCATTTACTATAAGCTTATGGTCCTTTACCAAGTTTGTTCAAATGGTGACCCTCGGGTCACTTTTGGCCCGGCCCCAAGGGTCACATGTTTTACATAGACATGTATAGGGAAAAACTTAAAAAATCTTCTTCTCTGAAACTGCAAGAGCCAGAGGTTTAATATTTTGCATTTGCTATAAGCTTGTGGTCCTCTACCAAGTTTGTTCAAATGGTGACCCAGGGGTCACATTTGACCCCACCCTGGGGGTCACAGTTTTACATAGGCTTGTATAGGGAAAAACTGAAAAAAATCTTCTTCTCTGGAACCACATGCCACAGAGCTCTCATGTATTATATGTAGCATCAGCTTATGGTCCTCTACTAAGTTTGTTCAAATGGTGACCCTGGGGTCAAATTTGTCCCCGCCCCAAGGGTCACAGTTTTACATAGACTTATATAGGATTTTTTTTTAAAAATCTTCTTCTCGCAAACTTCAAGAGTCAGAGGTTTGATATGTTACATTTATTATAAGCTTATGGTTCTTTACCAAGTTTGTTCAAATGGTGACCCTGGGGTCACATTTGGCCCCGCCCCAAGGGTCACATGTTTTACATAGACATGTATAGGAAAAACTTAAAAAATCTTCTTCTCTGAAACTGCAAGAGCCAGAGGTTTAATATTTTGCTGTTGCTATAAGCTTATGGTCCTTTACCAATTTTGTTCAAATGGGGACCCTGGGGTCCCATCTGGCCCCGCCCCGGGGTCACAGTTTTACATAAATGCTTGTATAGGGAAAAACTGAAAAAAATCTTCTTCTCTGGAACTGCAAGAGCCAGAGGTTTAATATTTTGCATTTGCTATAAGCTTGTGGTCCTTTACCAAGTTTGTTCAAATGGTGACCCTCGGGTCACCATTTATTTTTTTATTTTAAATATTTTTTAATTTTTCTTTTTTTTTTAATTTTTTTTTTAATTTTTCTTTTTTTTTTAAATTTTTTTTTTTTAAATACTTTTTGATTTTTTTAAGCTCTATGTTCGACCAGTCGGACCAGTAACAGAGGAGTTCTTGATTTAGTTAAACATGCTATATTTTGCCTAGTTAATACGTTAGGGCCTTCATTTTTCATCTGATCTTTACCAAACTTTACCAGATTCTTTAGTTATGGCCCTTGATTTAGTTAAAAAGCTTTTTTTTGCCCGAAACTTTCAAAAAAACGTAAATGGCAGTCACTCACTTCATTGATGTTATAAGAGCCATGTTAGCCAGTAGAGCGTCCACAGGCCCTCTTGGGCCTCTTGTTTACTAAATCAAGGGCCATAACTCCGCTGTTATTGGTCCGATCTGGCTGGTTTTTGAACTTGTTCAAGCTTTCATTGATATTAACAATCTGGTAAAGTTTGGGAAAGATCGGCTGAAGAATGAAGGTCTCTGGCCAGTAGAGTTAAAAATCATCAGCTCCAGAAAGTAGGTCAAGGTCACAGGTGAAATCCAGGCATCCAAAAAAAATATGAACTACCGAAGACAACAACTATGTCAAAATAGAACATGTTTTCTTCCAAAGATTAAGCTATAAATTAGGTTTAAAACATCTAGTGCATAATTCTAGTTCATGAGAAAGTGATGTAAATGTTACAATTAAAGTTATCTGCCCTTTGCTTGGATGGTGAAGGTCACATCCACATTTGCTTAGTCACGTTGCAATGTACCACTCGAGATACAACTATAAGCAAAGTTTGAAAGGTCTTAGCGCATACAGTTTGTGAAAAGTGACCTAAACGCCAAAGTTGACGGTAAAAATTATAAGGTTATCTGCACTTGCTTGGAGGGTCAAGGTCATTTCTACATTTGCTTTGTCACATTGCGATGTACCACTCAAGATACAACTATAAGCAAAGTTTAAAAGGTCTAGTGCATACAGTTTGTGAAAAAGTGACATAAAAGCAAAAGTAGAACCTAAAAATTATTAAGTTATCTGCCCTTTGCTTCGAGGGTCAAGGTCACTTCCACATTTGCTTTGTCACGTTGCCATGTACCACCCAAGATACAACTATAAGCAAAGTTTAAAAGGTCTAGTGCATACAGTTTGTGAAAAAGTGACCTAAATGCAGTTGAACCTACAAATTAGTAAGTTATCTGCCCTTTGCTTGGAGGGTCAAGGTCACTTCCACATTTGCATGTCATGTTGTGATGTACCACCCATGATACAACTATAAGCAAAGTTTGAAAGGTCTAGTGCATACAGTTTGTGAGAAAATGACCTTGAATGTTGACGCCACCGCCGCCGCCGGAAAAGCAACACCTACGTCTCTTTTTTGCTTCGAAAAGGCGAGACAAAAACAACTTTCATTCTGAACGAGACAAATATCTTGTCAATAATGACTTTAAAAACATTCAAATCACCTGTCTCCAATGGTACCATAAGTTCATACATTAAAGGTATTGTCTAATGGTGTGTTAGCTGTTTGGTTCAGTATATTAACAACCTGGTCAAGGTTCAACAGGTAAAGATCGAATGAAAAATGAAAGCCCTCATAATCATCATAATGAGGCAAAATACATCATTTTTAGCTAAATCAAGGACTATACCTCTGGTGTTACTGGTCCGATCTGGCTGGTTTTCGAACTTGTCTGAGCATTCATTGATATAAACAATTGGTGCAAGTTTGGTAAAGATCAAAGGTGCTAGAGTGGTCACAAGGCAGACTAGACAAAATATGGCAATTTTCGTTAATTCAATGGCAACAATTCCGGTGTTATTGGTACGATCTGGCTTGTTTTCGAACTCGTCCAAGCTTTCATTATTATTTACAATCTGGTGAAGTTTGGTACAGATTGGGTGAAACATGAAGGTGCTAGAGTGTTGATATCAAAAAGTCACATCTACATCTACTATGTCACATAGCGATGTACTACCCAAGATGCAACTATAACCAAAGTTTGCAAGATCTATCGCATACAGTCCATGAGAAAGTGACCTAAACGCAAAAGTTGAATGTAAAATTATTAAGTTATCTTCCCTTTGCTTGGGTCACATCCGCATCTACTATGTCACATAGCATTATGTACTACCCAAGATGCAGCTATAACCAAAGTTTGAAAGGTCTATCGCATACAGTCCATGAGAAAGTGACCTAAACGCAAAAGTTGAATGTAAAATTATTAAGTTATCTGCCCTTTGCTTGGGTCACATCGGCATCTACTATGTCACGTAGCATTATGTACTACCCAAGATGCAGCTATAACCAAAGTTTGAAAGGTCTATCGCATACAGTCAATGAGAAAGTGACATAAATGCAAAATTTGAATGTAAAATTATTAAGTTATCTGCCTTTTGCTTAGAGGGTGAGGTCACATCCGCATCTACTATGTCACGTAGCAATGTACTACCAAAAATGCAACTTTAACCAAAGTTTGAAAGGTCTAGTGCATACAGTTCCTGAGAAATTGATCTAAAAGCAAAAGTCGAATGTAAGATTATTAAGGTATCTGCCCTTTGCTTGGAGGAAGAAGGTCACATCCACATCTACTGTCAAGTAGCGATGTACTACCCAAGATGCAACTATAACCAACGTTTAAAAGGTCTAGTGCATACAGTTTGCTAGAAATTGATCTAAACGCAAAACTTGAATGTTGTTGCCGCCGCCGCCGGAAAAGCAACACCTTTTTCTTCGAAAAGGCGAGATGAAAATGAAGGGTAAAAATATTGATAACAAAAAATGATTTGTGTAAAATAAAAATATATATATATATATAAACATGGTGGGTAAAAAAAACAAATAGTAACCAGAAGGGTTTTCCACGGAACACTTGTGTCGCCTGCCGTGCGCTTATTTCATCAAGTACAATATATCAAGTTGGAAAACAGGGGATTAATCCTTAATGAATTATGGAGATGATTTTTTCTAAATTGTTAACGTTTACGATAATGGGCACAACTCAGCATTGGATAATTGATAAGGAGGAACTGTATAAAGAAATATATAAAGATCGGACAGGGAAAGTAGCATTCAAGGAGGACAGTCAACCACAAAACACAGAAACAAACACGCAAACAGACAAACAAGAAGGCAAAAGTAATAATAAATGCAAACGACATCACAAACACAAAAGGGTTGACAATAGGGCTACCGCCTTGGAACGGTCAGTGGCAAAGTAGGCCTCTGGGGGTTTAAACCGGTTCTAGGGTGCACCAAACCTCACACTTACCCTACTGTCATCCCATTAAAACAGGACAGTGTAAAGAAATCCCCGCCATGATCTAATCTCTTACCAACAAGGCAGCATCAATAGGCAATATATAAAACACAAATATGCTCGTGTAAATATAATACAAAACAAGAGGCCCAAGAGGGCCTGTAGATGCTCTACTGTATGATGTGATTCAAAAACATAAACATGATAGAGGCCAACCCAAGAAACATGTTTCTTATATATAACTCTATGTAAACTTTGGGTTATTGTGGCGGCCATTTGGAATATTTGATGACAACGAAAAACACAAACTAGAAAGGAATAAGTGGTAATATGTCGTTTGATAAATGTCCTTAAATCTGACGTAAGTTTAGCCATGGTGGCCATCATGGATGACTGGAGGTCCCAAATCGGAGGGGGACAAACCCAAAGGTCATTGTGATTAAATTTCATCAAAATCCTTCAAGCGGTTTCAGAGATGTCATTTTTAACGTTTTCCTTTATAACTCTATCTAAACTTTGGGTCACTGTGGCGGCCATTTTGATTATTTGACGATAACGAAAAACACAACCTTGATAGAGGCTAACCCAAGGAACATGTTTATGATATTTGACAAGAATGCAATAAATGATTTTGGAGGAGATGTTGTTTGAAATTTCCTTAAATTTGACCTAATGGCGACCATCATGGATGACTGGCGGCTGCAAAAAACATAAATCTGAGAGGGACTATCCCAAATATCATGGTGATTAAGTTTCATCAAAATCCTTCAAGAGATTTCAGAGAAGATGTCATTTTTAACCTTTTCCTATATAACTCTATGTAAACTTTGGGTCGCCGTGGTGGCCATTTTGATTAATGACGAAAACGAAAAGCACAAACTTGATAGAGGCCAACCCAAGGAACAGGTATATGATATTTCACAAGAATGGAATAAGTAATTTTGGAGATGTCGTTTGAAATTTCCTTAAATTTAACTTAGTTTTAGCCATGGCGGCCATCTTGGATGACTGGCAGCGGCAAAAAACACAAATCTGAGAGGGACTATCCTAAAGATCATTGTGATTTAAGTTTCATCAAAATCCTTCAAGCGGTTTCAGAGAAGATGGTGGCTGCGAAAAAACACAAATCTGAGAGGGACTATCCTAAAGATCATTGTGATTTAAGTTTCATCAAAATCCTTCAAGCGGTTTCAGAGAAGATGGTGGCTGCGAAAAAACACAAATCTGAGAGGGACTATCCCAAATATCATTGTGCTTAAGTTTCATCCAAAATCTTTCAGGCGGTTTCAGAGAAGATGTAATTTTTAACCTTTTCCTATATAACTCTATATTAACTTTGGTTCGCCGTGGCGGCCGTTTTGATTATTTGACGATAACGAAAACCACAAACTTGATAGAGGCTAACCTCAGGAACATGTATATGATATTTCACAAGAATGGAATAAGTGGTTTCGGAGATGTTGTTTGAAATTTCCTTAAATTTGACCTAGTTTTAGCCTTGGCGGCCATCTTGGATGACTGGCGGCTGTGAAAAACATAAATCTGAGAGAGACTATCCCAAATATCATTGTGAATAAGTTTCATCAAAATCCTTCAAGCGGTTTCAGAGAAGATGTCATTTTTAAACTTTTCCTGTATATCTCTACGTATATTTTGGGTCGCCATGGCGGCCATTTTGATTATTCGACGATAACGAAAATCACAAACTTAATAGAGGCCAACCCAAGGAGCATGTATATGATATTTCAGTAGAATGGAATAAGTGGTTTCGGAGATGTCGTTTGATATTTACTTAAAGTTGACCTAGTTTTAGCCATGGTGGCCATCTTGGATGACTGGCGGCCGGGAAAAACACAAATCTGACAGGGACTATCCCAAATATCATTGTGCTTAGGTTTCATCAAAATCTTTCAGGCGGTTTCAGAGAAGATGTAATTTTTAACCTTTTCCTATATAGCTCTATGTAAACTTTGGGTCGCCGTGGCGGCCATTTTTATTACTTGACGATAACGAAAAACACAAACTTGATAGAGGCCAACCCAAGGAACATGTATATGATATTTTAGTAGAATGAAATAAGTGGTTTCGGAGATGTCGTTTGACATTTCCTTAAATTTGACCTAGTTTTAGCCATGGCAGCCATCTTGGATGACTGGAGGCCGTGAAAAACACAAATCTGAGAGGGGCCCTCCCAAGTAACATTGTGATTAAGTTTCATCAAAATCCTTCAAGCGGTTTCAGAGGAGATGTTGTTTTTATAAAATTGCTAACAGACAGACAGACAGACAGGACAGACGGACGACGGACGAAAATTGATTGCATAAGCCCTCCTGGCCTTTGGCCAGTAGAGCTAAAAACAATAGCCTAGAAAGCCACAATGAAGGTACTCAATGACTTGGCAGAGGCCAGAGCAACAAGAGAATAAACCATTAAGGGCACGACAAGAAAGATCATAGACAAACATCAAACTGTAAAAGGGTCACCACCAAGCATTCAGTACGTTGCAAAATGATAGTGTCATAACCTCTTTTGATAAACTTTTTAACAAGTTTAACAAAGATAGTATGAAAGTGATCATGATCAAGAATCTTACGAAGTTTATACATCACATCACCATAGAAGTCAGGTTGTGAGTTACATGACCATAGGTCAATATTTTGCAAAGTTATGAGCCAAGTTAGGTTGCAGGTTAAAGTTTTATGAAAAGGGGCATAACTTTGCCAAAATGAAAGTTAGAATTATTGGTCATGGGTAACAACACTCCTTCTGGTAAGATAAATAAATCTAGCAATCACTTTCGAGCAAGGACTGTCAAAATCTGCAATTTTAAGGGTTTGACCATTTTTAGTAATGGTGATCATCTTGAATGTCATGCTGACCTAATTTAATTTTCTTTGAATCTCATTGGAATTGCATTGCTTAAACATTTAAGCAACCGAGGAGAAAAACTGATTAGGACTGCAGTTTTTACATTTAGTTACAATTCATAAAATATCAGGATATATGTAAAAGAGTTTCGACATTAATACCCTGCAACAGGTGTTCCCTGTTTCAATCACACACATAAACACACAAAAATGATGGACAGACTAAACACAATGCCATGTCATAATACGTGCCTATGGGCACATACAAATGAAGGTTCTAGTGTTAACAAGGCAAAATTTAGAATTTTTCAATAAAACGGGGGCCATAACTCTGTTGTTTAATATCCGATATTGGTTGTTTTTATAAACTGTCTGAGTTTTCATTGATATAAGGACTCTTGATAAAGTTTGGTAAAGATCACTATAATACTAAGTGTTAACAGCAAAAAGTTCACGGTCGACGACTATGGACATAAGCTCATCCGGAAAGTAGGTCAAGAGTGAGCAAGAGGACAATGTTAAAAGAATGATTAGCTTAAATTGAACCTTTCAATGAGAAGTATGTTGAAGCAAATAGTGTTACAGAAACAGAGCTAAACACATGTTAAACAAGAGCTGTCGGAGAACAGCGCAGCTCGACTATTCGATTTTTCAGAGAATAATAAATTTATAGCTAGTATATACCATCAGAAAACAAGGCTACAACAATGTGGGGTGGGGTTGGGAGCACAACATAACTATGTGTAAGAAGTGACCAAAACTACACAGAAATATGTGGGGAAAAAAAGGAAAAAAAAAAAGAATTCGAGTTCTGAGTGGGGTGGGGGTGGGAGAGAGGTGGGGGTGGATGGTGGGGGGGAGTGAGGGTGGTGAGGGCAACATATATGTGTAAGAAGCTATGTAAGAATTGACCAAAACAACACAGAAATATGGTAAAACAAAATAAAATAAAAAATTAGATTGAGGGGAGTGGGGGGGAGGGGGAGGGGGAGGGTAGGGGAGGTGGTGGGGAGTAGTTTTTGAGAGGGGGAGTGGAGGGGGCAACATATGTGTAAGAAGCTATGTGTAAGAAATTACCAAAACAACACAATATGTAAAAAAAACAATAAACATTAAATAAAAATATTCGTTTTGAGCGTGGGGGTGGGGTGGAGGTGTGTGTGTCGTGGGGGGGGGGGGGTCAACACAGGTATGTGTAAGAAGTTTCGAGTGTGTGTGGTGGTGGTTGGGGGGGGGGGGGGAGGAGCAGGGAGTGGGGGGAGCAACATTATGTGTAAGAAGCTATGTGTAAGAATTGACCGAAAACACAGAAAACGCAGGGGGGGGGGGGGGGGGGGGGGGGGGGGGGGGGGGGGGGGGGGGGGGGGGCAACATGTTTAAGAATTGACAACAGCAACACAGAAATATGTAAAAATAAAAAAAATAGAGTTTCAAGTGGGGGTGGGGTGGGGGAGGGGGGGGAGGGGGGAGCGGGGTGAGAGGCGGGAGTGGGTTGGGGGTGGAGGACAACATATATGTGTAAGAATTGACTAAAACAACAAAGAAATATGTAAAAAAAAGTTTCAAGTGTGCGGGGGGGGGGGGGGGGGGGGGGGGGGGGGGAGTGGGGGGAGGCGGGAGTGGGTTGGGGGGGTGGGGGTGGAGGACAACATATATGTGTAAGAATAGACTAAAACAACAAAGAAATATGCCAAAAAAAGTTTCAAGTGTGGGGGGGTGGGGAGTGGGGGAGGGGGGGAGCCCATGCCCCAATATGGGTCAAGTAATAAGATGCATAATGCTATAACAAATCCCAAACCAAAATTATGGATATACATAGAGTTATATCTGCCTTTATTGCACCTAGATCTGCCTTTATTGCACATCTTACGGGCCATCACAATTTGGGTTCCATGGAAGCCCAGAATTTGCAGAAGACAAAATTACTTATCCAACCATTTACAACATACTATAAGGAAACCAATTCTAAAATTTAGTTCAGCTAGGACAAGAAATGTAAGAGATATAGACCTGTAAACACAGCTTACACGCAAAATTTGATGTGAAACAGACATATTTTAAGGGCTATCAGAATTTGGGTTCCATGGGAGCCCAGGGGTTACAGGAACCAAAATTACTTCAGCAGCCCTTTACGATAATGCTATAAGGAAGCTAATGGCCAAATTTGGTTGTGCTAGGGTAAGAAAGAGATATAGACTTGTAAACACAGCTTACACGCAAAATTTGATGTGAAATGGGGCACATTTTATGGGCTATCCTAATTTGGGTTCCATGGGAGCCCATGGGTCACAGGAACCAAAATTGCTTATGCAACCCTTAAGATAATGCTATAAGGAAGCCCATGAACAAATTTGGTTGTGCTAGGATAAGAAATGTAAGAGATATAAACTTGTAAACACTGCTTACACGCAAATCTTGATGTGGGACGCCGACGCCGACGCCGGGGTGATTACATAAGCTCTCTTATTCTTTGAATAGTCAAGCTAAAAATTAAAAACACATCCAGTCAGGTCAATGTGTATAGATTTTCACTAAAGCTACTTGACGAAATGTTCTATAAAAGCCCGAAAAAACTAAGTTTTTGATGTGTATATAGACAAAAGAATAATTTGTTTGTCATATATATTTTTAACTGAATTGGGGTTTTAAGGCACACCAACACATGAAAGGTTATATGGCGCCTAACAGGAATGAACATGCCAGGCTCATCCTCCATGTACATCGAGATAAAATAGGAGAACGGGCCTAGAACCTTCTCACCCTGAACTGCAGAGTTGCTGCAAATTCTATTGTAAACACTCCATTTACGCTCAACCCTGCTGCCAGGAGCCACGTTATAGTTTTTCTGCCACTGCTCTAGTGATATGAGCGAGATGGCACCTGAAACATGATGAAGACCTTTAATGAGCATGAACAAAAAAAGATAAAATCAACATGAATTTGGGGGGATTCTACCTCTGACTTCCCCTCCAACGGGATCTGCAGTGGCCTATTCTTTGCCCCGTAACCAAAAAATTTTAAAATCATGCAATAACATCATACCATCAGCCTCACCTATACCACAATTTACATTGATATAATTTGTAAGAAAAGCTACTAACCTTTCTCTGAGGCTCGACATAACATTCGGAGGTATCTTTGCTATTCAAACCAGCTGGGTTCATTCGCCATCTAACGTCTGGTAGGAGAAACCAATCGAGCGCAATAAAAACATCTGTGGCTTCATCTAGGAAAGTCAATTTATAGACCTAAGTTACTTCTAGAAGGAATATGTAAAGCTTAGATAATATGTATAAATAAAAAGTTTGAATAGTGAAAATATATGAAATGTCTTAGGAACTGAAACATTAAATGCATTTAAACGATATTGTGACCAAGGCCATTAATAATTTTATGATGAAGGTTATTGTCAAGATTTTCAGTAAACTTGCTTGAACAAAATCCGAAGTTGAGATGACCACTGTTTGGCGCATAATACATTAAAGAGTGTGTAAATGTTAATTTTAATATTAAATTGAATTTAAAGTTCACTCCGTCTAATGTCTACTGGCAGAGGTGTTAGTTCTGCTTCTCATTTCTGCAGATTCATCTACAAAAGAAAACGTATCTTTTTAAAATAAACAGCTAATATCATACATGCCAAATTTTCCGGCATCACATCAGGGAGATTGGACTTCCAAATCAGGGAGATTTGATCCAAATCAGGGAGATTTGCAAAAAGCCGTGAAACCGTCACATTTTTTCAAATATTTTATATAAATGTTGACAACTGTTACTTTATAATTTTATTTTGTATTTCATTATAGTGATAATGAAGTAGATGAAAACAAATAACAGTATATGCATAAACTATCAATTTTTAATAATTTTGGTATGTCTTGTGATGTCATTTTTTCCCCCATTGGCAATGTTCAAATGAGAATTGCATGTCACACAATAGACGAAACTATCCCCCTTTCAATTTTTCCGACACATTTAAACTCCGTAATCCAAGAAGCATTGAACTTGCATTCATATTTCTTCTTTTTCGACGGCGTCGTATTTCCGGACAAATTAAAAAGACGTTTAGACATGGTGATTGTACGTACGACGAAACAAGTTTGAGACAGAACATGCTTAAAATTCAACTATATATGGCCTGACATGCACTGTAGTGCAACTAAAATCAATTAACACTTAATTTATAAAGACCAAAAACAATTGACAAAACATAGTTAAATTTACCGAATGTCAGCAAAATCCTTCTCAACTTAGAATAAAACAAGCTGATGCAATCAACCCCTGGTGATTGGTGTAGTTAACGTTAATTGTCGGCATCGCACATATAATCTTCATTTAATAATGTACCTACTTCAAATGTTTTCATAACGACGTGTTAATTATCCTAATTTGTCCAATTTGTTGAGCCTGCCTGGTTTGTTTACACGGCCATCTTTCAATAAATCTCGTCTTGTGCCACGAGATGCTAGATGCGATTTCATTGGTTGGTTGCATTATCGTAACCCCGCCTTGACCGATTAGACAAGCGACAATTATAACCTCATTGAACACATGCTGTGTATTGCAAATTGGAAACAATCAACTATACTAGGCAAATAATTGATTTCCGGGAGGTTTTAAGCGGCTTCCGTGTGATCGGGAGATCAAAGGCAAATCCGGGAGACTCCCGATGAATGCGGGAGATTTGGCATGTATGTAATATAAATATTTTCACCAAGTTTGAAGATCTGATAAAAAAAAATACTGTAGCTCTGCTGTTTAATATCAAATATTGAGCAGAAACCTACTTCTGACCTTGTTTTATCAGTTGAGGGAAATCATTACTCCTGCACACCTCTACAGGCTGACGATCAGATACATAAAGCTTGGAGAGAAAAGTCTTTTTAGGTGTAAAAGAATAAGAGATGCAAGAAACATTAACAGACTTTGTGATTTAAAAGTACAAAAGGGTCCACAACTCCATCAGAAATGTCAAAATCAAACACAGAAGATAAATATACTTGCTGGTGATTATGTCCACAGTTGTGCTAGACTATGATGTCTTGCAGTTTTATGAGAATAGGACATGAGTGAAAAACATTACAAGATGTCGCAATTAAAATACATAAGGTGGAAATTGTTGAATTCCAAAATTCCAACGATGTCAGTATATATGCAAACCTCTTTTTGCTGGTCATAATATCCACATCGTTTTTCAATGATAGGTCTAACAGTTGAAGAAAAGGAAGAGAAGCAAGAAAAACATTAACGTTGTCATTTTAATTACTAACGTAACAGACTGATGCACAGGCAAATCAGAGATGTCTCTGAATTTATCTTCCCTGCTGTGGTATGTTAATTGTCTGGGTAAAAGTATAAATAGAAAAGTAAAGACAGAAGAACAAAGAAACATTATTTTTCTTGGGGAGATGGTTTAAAGATAAGCTCATTATAAGAGTTGGCCATTGATGAGAAAAGAGTAATAAACAAAACTTTTTTAAAAAATGCTGGGGAGTGGGGACACACATGGATGAGGCCCTCGGGAATGCGTGTGTGTGTGTGTGTGTGTGTGTGTGTGTGTGTGTGTGTGTGTGGTGGGCGTTTGCAGGTTGTCTAGAT